>VSMD01068210.1:0-18036 GCA_008750895.1 Mirza zaza | reverse complement strand
TACTTACTGCTGTCTCATGGACCCTCCACAGGGGCAGTGGCCTATTTCTGCAACGTTTGAAAGGGTGTATTACATGTTCTGTGTTCGTGGGAGCCCTCCTGGTGATTATATTTTAGAAGAATCTGTACATTTTCTGAAGAAGAAAAAAATGGTATGGTGCTCTACAAATCTCTCAGAGAAGAGAAATCTCAGCATTTCATGTTAGAAACACCTTTCACCAGGCCGTGTAGCCTCCTCTGCAGGTGACTGAGCCAGGACAGTTGTGGTGATGTCCACGACAGGACTGAAGGGTTAAATGAAATTATGACTCTGAACAATAGAGAGTTACCTTTCCTGTCTTCTAGAGAGGAATACAAGGTATTGATCCAGTTTGCTGAGAGGCTCTTTGTTTATCAGTGAATTTGAAACAGAAAAAATCTCGAAAATGCAGTCGGGTGAATTACCAAGATGAGAGGTGCTGTCAGAAACATCAGATGTGGGCAGGCTTTTGAGTTTGCAATGTAAGGTTCTAGGACTACATCACTGTGTTATCTAATGTCAGTGTCTTGTCTTTTTACCTTTATTTAAAATAGGAAACTGCATGGGTACACAGACTATAGGCTGCATTTTCATCTATTTACACACTTCTCTTTACTTTTCCATTTCTTCTGTTATAATCTCTGGCATGTGATTTATGTAGAGGTACCAGTATCACATGTTCAAGGAATATCACTGAAAACAAAAGAGGAACAACTTAACACTTTTTTCAGTGCTTGTTTTCTTGAAAATATTATATATGTTATGATTCTTATTTTTTGTGTATATGTGATTATATATTTTGTATTTAGATTTGTGATTATTATTTTATCATTTCCCAGTGAAGAACTCTGAAGCTCAGGGTAAGCGACTTGTCTAAAACCACAGGTGAATGACAGAGTTGAGATTTGAACAAAGTCTGGCTCCAAAGCACAAACTCTTTGCAGTAAATCAAGCTGTGTTTTTCCAATAAAGGAGTCCATTGAGATGGTAGTTTTTGGTTTTTCTTTTTAAGTGAAATTGTTTAAGCATCAGTTCTGGTATATTATGTCTCCCCAAAATATACTGCTTAATTCATGACTGGACAGGTGAACACTGATTAGGGGAGGGAGAGCCTAGAGCCTTTCTTAGGGAAGGGTCTAAGTCAGGCTGGAGAGTCAGGGTAGTATCCCAAGACTTGTTTCTAATTCATATATGCATTGTATCAGTTTCTTCTTGCTGCCATAACAAATCACCACAAACTTAGCACTTAACATGCATTTATCATCTTATGGTTCTAGAAATCAGAAGTCTGACATGGGTCTCAGTGGGCTAAAACCAAGGTGTCAGCAGAGCTGCACTCCTTTCTGAAGGGTCTAGAAGATTAGCTGTTTCCTTGCCTCTGCCAGCTCCTAGAGAGAGGCCACCCGCATTCCTTGGCTTGTGGTCCCCTCCTTCATTTTCAAAGCTAGCAATGTTGCATCTTTGAGCCATCTTCTGCAATCACACTTCCCTCTCACTGACTAGGGAAAGGATTTTTGCTTTCAAGAACTGTGATTCGATAGGCCCTACCTGAATAATCCAGGATAATTTCCCCATCCCAAGACTCTTCACATTAATCACACCTGCAAAGTCCCATCTGCCATGTAATATAACATAGCCGCAGGTGTAAGGGATTAGGGCCTGGACATCTTTCATGGACCATTATTCTGCCTGCCATGTGTGTGAATAGGACTAGGCATGTTGTACTAGACTGCACCACCTGTTCTCACAGAGGGGCCTGGTGTCAAAATGAACCAAAGTTAATACGAATGGAGTGACTCTAGTTAACAGGTGTTTATTAAGCTTAGTGAGCACTCAGTATTTCTTGAGATCAGTGTTTGTTTTTTTTTTCAAATTAATAGAATTTATTTTTTTTAGAGCAGTTTTAGGTTTATAGAAAAATTGAGCAGGAAGTACAAAGAGCTCCCATACACTCCCTCTGCCCTATTCATTCTCCCCTATTAGTAACATCTAGCCTTGGTGTGGTGCCTTTCTTACAGCTGATGATCCAGTATTGATATATTGTCTTTGACTAAAGTCCATAGCTTACACTAAGGGTTTGGTGCTGTATGTTCTATGGGTTTTGACAAATGTGTCTCCCGTTATGGTATCTTAAAAATAGTTTTCCTGCCCTAAAAATCCTTTGTGTTCACTTATTCATCCCTGTCTCCCCTCTCCTCCTGGCAACCACCAATCTTTTTACTTGTGTCTGTAGTTTTGCTTTTTCCAGAATGTCATATAATTAGAATCATACGGTATGTGGCCTTCTCAGACTGGCTTCTTTCACTTAATAACATGCACTAAAAGTTTCTCCTGGGTTACTCTTTTATGGCTAAATAGCTCATTTCCTTTTATTGCTGAATACTATTCCATTGTATGGATGGAACAGTACTATAGTTTGTTTATCCAATTACCTACTGAAAGTCATCTTAGTTGCTTCTAATTTTTGGCAATTATAGATCAAGCTGCTATTAACATCTGTGTGCAGGTTTTTGTGTGGACATGAGTTTCTGATAATTTAGGTAAATATCTAGGAGTATGATGGCTGGATCATATGGTAAAACTGTACTGAGCTTTATAAGAAACTGTCAAAAGATGAGTGCTTTTTAACTTACAACTTCAGAGTTCCTGGAGAAACTTGAGCTGGCAATGTTTTGGATCTGCTTCCAAAACTTAGACCAGAGAAGTTCTGATGTTATGAACTTTGTATATTGAGATTCTGAATAAGATTGCACTTACAAAAGGTTTCTGCTGCTAAAAAACAGTTGAAAGCTTTTGAAAGCCTAATATTCAGTTATAAGGGTCTTATCCTCTCACCCTCAGTTCCTCTCTTCACCTTGACTGGGAGCCCACAAGGCAATTTGCATTGTAAGGGAGGTCATTAGAAGGACATCGAACGTCACACTGCAGTGGACCAGGCACTGCTCACACTTGGGAGAAGGCAGGCACACCTTCTCTCCTGGAGAAAGATAACACTGCAGTCTGAACACAGTAAAATTATTGTCCTAACAATAACATAGGAGAGTGCTCTGCAGCAGAACATAACTCCCCAAGGGCTTACGACTATGCAGTTATTTGTCTAAATAAATACGTACACCACACACCACCCACTCACATTTACTCTGCTGATGACTGATATGCACAGCCTGCGTTTTACTCTTTTATGTTGCTACAGAGACTGCGTCTTGGTGGTTGGGAAGGTGGCCTCCCACCCTCAGCACGGAGTTGAATCCAATTCACCTTTAACTTTCTGTAGGACCTTGGAAAAATGGTTCATTCTCTCTAAAGTTCAGTTTCCTTATCCTTTAAATGGAAACAATAGTAGGATCTACCTTGTAGGGTTGTTGTGTGGATATAATAATAAGATGCAGGTAAAGCCTGGTCCCTAGCACATAGTAAGTTTGCAACAAATGCTGGCCATAAAGAAAACTACTTTTCTTTTTAAACTCCCACCTTTTGGTGAGGGTGGCCATTTCCCCCCAGATGAGATCTCTGAAATAGGATTAGGTAGGATGGTGTTTAGTAGTCTTCATGTATCCCATTGTACTAAGAATCCCTTTCATCTGGACACCTGGGTTTACTTAACCACCATCCTCCACCCCACCCACCTTTCCAGCCCAGTTCCCCCCCAGATTTCAGTTCCATTCCTGACTCCAGGCAGGTGGTTTTAAGGAGTCTGAGGACATGCACTCACTGATTTGGTTTGGTCGGTTTTACATCTGGTCTCGTTCTGAGCTTGAACAGTCCAGCTCTTCTGTAACTGAGTCTCTGGCTTGTGCGCCTCTTCCTCAGTGACATTAGAAGAGTTTTTTTTTGTTCCTCCAGCATTTTATTTCGTGAACGGATTTCTGCCTCTGAACTCAAGTTCTTCCCCATAGTTGAGTCATGGGAAACCCGCCCCCGACAACCACCTGCACTCCTGGATCCCCACCGAGCGTCTCTCGTTAGGCCATAAACTGATGACCTGCCCTGTCCCAGACTGGAACAACACTCGGCACTTACACTGATCCTTCTTTGCACTCTTGCCCTGGGTTGAACTTGCTCTCAGCTTCACCTTGCAAAGTTGTCATGCCTCTTAGCCCAACTCCTTTTTTTTTTTTTTTCTTTTTTGATGACCAGACTTGCTGCATCGTGCAAGATCTATCTGTTGAACATTTGTTCTGAGCCTTTTCCAGCATGACCTATTTCGCTGTGGTCAAAGGCCTGGATCTGTTATTAGAACCTGAGCTTTGGGTCATAGACCCCAGTGTTACAACAAGGCAGACCCTGATACAGCTTATGGTCAAAGATGTACATTTTGATATAAAGAGTGAATTTTTCAGGACTTTGGCAGGAAACAGATGTCATATTCAAGAAGGGTAATAGAGGGAGTTTAATGAGTTGACTATTTAAGAATGTGTGGATTGGGTTTGGGAAAAGCAACAAAGCTTAGTGCAGAACTGCCAGGCTAATCCCAGCAGAGACCTATTACATCACCAGGCCTGATGGAGCAAGGGAAAATGTGGTTAATGGGACTCAGAGAGAGACAGAGAGTATTATGGGGAGAGGGACCTTGATAAGTGTGGGGTCTTCAGCTGAGGCATGCAGCAGTTCAAAGCCACCAAACTGGGTAGCAGTCAATAAAATAAATATTTTCTCTCATTCTCCTCCTTCCCTTTGATCTGCTGATACTTCTGCTGGCTGAACCCACCTGGAAGCCCACTGATTCAGTTCACACAGGTTACCCTGAGTGGTGAGAAGTATGGCTAGTGGGACCAGAAGAGGCAAACAGAAGCACGGGGTCACCAAGCTATGTATAACGTCTGACTGTGGAGAGTAGTGTTCTTTGGGAACACTGTTCATACTGAAGACATTCTGCACCTACTTGCTGACCTTGTGGTTTTTATTGACTGTCTCTGCCAGCTGACGGTAACCAGGCAGAACTGTGTGAGACTGCAGATCCAATGCTTTAGCAATAACAGTTATGTTGTTTGATCCTACACTTTTTTGTGATAGGTTAAAGGCAATGACACCTTGGAAATGATGCATTGAAGACGAGAAGGGAATCTATTGTCTTATTTATGATTATTAAGTAAATTCCATGGGTTGAGTTACAGTACTTTGTGGAGGGGAGGGGAGATCCTTTCTTCAACTTCCATAATTCATAATTTCATACTCTTGTAGAAGTCTAAAGTCTCTATTCATAAATCAAGGGTGTGCTGCTTGAAAAAGAATCAAATGAGTCCAAAATATCTATTTCTTAAAAATAGGCAAAGGAGGGGTTTATTCACACCAATAAATGTTCTGTGCTTCTCAAAGTGATTGAGGAAACATTCCCAGCAGAATCACAGGAATGGAACATGAAGTAGGACTTGATTTGCCAGAATGTCATTTCCAAAGATGCATACTTGAGTAAATAAAAGTAGATTACCTTTTAATAATACTTGTATTATAATAATGCAAAGTATTTGGGATTAGCAATAACTTCATAGACTGTGGTTGAAGCAGTCCTTAAGGGTACATAGTACAACTACTCAGCTAGGGCTTGAAAACCCACACTCCAAAGGGTCATCCAAGCTATGCTTAACCACCTCCGGCTCCCTAGAAGTGCACTGATGTTATTTCCTCAACAAATAACAGTTGTCATGGTTCTGATAAACATTTATCATAATGTGACTAATTGCATTAGAATAATCTATTATTGAGATAGAAGTTTACTAGTGGTATGAAAAAATGTCTTCTTAATCAATCAAATATGAACTGTAAGAGTCCTCATTTGCATCAAATAGTTTTAATAGGGGGAACAGGAGAGGACAGGGTAGAGGCCTCGCTGAATTGAGATCAAAATGTTGACAGTGACTTCAGGAGAGTGAGGGGCCTAACGTCTCACTTTAGGCAGATGAATAAGGTATCTTTGATGCTCATTGTGTAGACGCTAGTAAAGGACTCCCAAAGAGTAAGTATGATGCCCAGAGTCATGGAGTTCAAGCAGGAACTTGAACTCAGGGCACTCCTCTACGTCAGGGTTCCTTAGATGAATTTCTAAAGAGCAGGAAGTGTGAAGAGAGAGGCTACCCCTGACTAGGTGGGAGTATACCCTGTAGAGTGTCCTTTTGCTACTTGCCATTATTATGAGACCTCTACTTAATAAAAGGGAAATGGAGCTCAGTATTGGTCTGGATTTTAAAACATGTTAGATTGGGTTTAGAAGATGGCCAGGGTTCATTCTCATTTCTGGAGGAGAAAAGGAAAGACCTTTATGCACACCTATAAATCCTGCCTTTTACAATAGACTAATGGAATGAAGAAATTAAAAATATGCCATCTTCTTACTTGATACAATTAGCTGATCAAATATCTCAATTTGGTAGATTCAGCTGATTGAAGCTAGTATCCTGTTTAGCAAAAATATAACCAGGGTTAATATAATTGATTCTTTTTCTCCATTCTGTATATATCATTGTGGTTTCTGCCTTTTTTGGTAAATGAACCCTTTCAATCTTCCATTCTGACTTGTCCAAGGCAGGCCCAGTTTGTGGGAAAGAGCTTAGGCAGCAGATCGTGTGATGTTTCTGGAGTCCGTCTGTTGACCATCCTGGCCTGGCTGTGTACATCACCAGAGCAGATTCCCAGGCTTCTCCGTGGAAGTTCTGGCCCTGTGAACAGATTCTAGAATCTTTATTTTTAACAAGCTCCCCAGATAATTCTGAAACTCCTCTAGGTTTGGGGATTAATGATCAAAGATTATATTTCCAGGGACTTGAAATTCCACCCATAATTTTCTCCCCAGCCTGTAAGAGTCCTCTGAAAACATGTAAGTGCTCTGGATAAGGTAATACCAAAGGCCTTTCATCTTGCAGGGGCGCAGTGGGTCTGGGCAGGTGGGGCAGCAGAAGGGTAGTGGGGGAGGGGCGGGGAGGAAGATGGTGGTGGTGAGGCCTGAAGCTGCGCCCTGCTCAGCAAGCGAAAGGCTGGTGAGAGAATCAAAGAGAAACTTGGCCTGTTTGACAAATGTGCTCAGGGCCAGCTCTGCATGAGTGAGCAGGGCTTGTAAGCTTTGCTATCTTACTTCCTTTGAGATGAAGGTGATAACCGTAAATGGGGTAGAGGGTTGTTAGGTTTCAAGAGTTTATCCAGTGTTGTGATTTTTATCTTCTTTCCAACCTAACAAGCAAAACACAATTGAATTGCTATGTAAATTAACCAGCAAGTCTGAGAACTGGAAGGCAGTGTTTGAAAACTTTTATTAGAGCTTATTAGATGTGAAAATATCTGACTTCAATGGGAGGAGGCCACTTTTGTAATGTGATGGTGGGGAGTTGAATGTTTCCGTTTGTGAGTATTGTATTGTTCTGAATGTTGAAGAAAGTAAATACACAATCACTGAGCATATTCAACAGTCCTAAAGGGAACAGGGTCCTCATGTTGCGTCATAGGAAAAGTGGAAAGTTAGTGTATTCATTGAGTTTGTCTGGGCCAGCCCTGGGTGTGGGCTTTGGGCTGAGGCCACAGAGATGAAGGAGATGCCAGCAGTGCCCCCTCCCAGGTGTGTGGCCAAGAGCCAGAAAGCCAAAAAAGCAGTTAATTGAAAAATATTGTCATTTAAAAAGAGTTACTGATATTTCTTGCTCAAGAATTAGAAAGAAAAAAGACTCCCTTTTCTCAAATATTTCAGCAATTCTTAGGTTATGTTAGATTTCTTCCTAAGCTTAAGGCTTTAGCTTCTCCTTGAATTGTGCCTTGAACTTTTTTTTTTTTTGTAAGATTATGACATGTTAAACTGTGATTTACTCATTTCTGTAATTAGATGTAGTGATTAGAATCCCTTTATCTTACTCTGCAGTTTTCCTTTATGGGGAATTATGAAAGAATAATAGGTAAAAAGTTCAGAATGGGGGAAAGAATAAACAGAATGCTGAATGGTAAAAGGAGACAGAATGCTGAATGGATAATAAAATATTTAGTGCTTTTCAATTAACTGTTCTCACGATTAGTACACTAGTATATTATATCATAAAAATCATGTCTATTAATTTTTTGCAGCCATTATCTTGACTGTGATTTACTCCCCTCAAATCATTAACAATGCCATTAAAAAGGTGGATGGAGATGAACGCCCTGGATAGAGTTCAGGGATATAATAGGATTATTGTTCAGGGTCACAGAGAGATTGAAGACCATTGAACAGAGGGAAGGGGGTTTGAGAGAGCAGTGCTAGGTAGAGAGAAAAGAGAAGAGGGAAGCCCACAGCCCTGGGGCCGGAGGGACAGGTCGACCACTCAGCCCAAGAAAGGGGAAGAATTCCTTAGATGAGGCAGTGTGTTCCTTTAACCCGAGGAAGATGCAGATTGTGAAAAGCCCAGTGACTTGGAGAGCCTGGGCTTTCCTCATGGTGGAATTTCATATGCACAGAGAGGAGAAGATAAATATGTGTGTGTATAAGAGTCCCCCAGGTCCTATCGGAGGCAATGAAGCATTCGTGTTCCAGGTTATGCCGGCGGCTTGAGGGCAGCGTTTGCATCCAGCCAAAGAAAGGGCTGTGACTCTTCATAAATAGTCCTCTTCTTGGGAAAATGAGATAAGCTGTTTAACCAGAAAAGTGTTAATCAAGTAGGCCGGTGAAAGCTGAGCTGTGCAGAGCGGTACAGCTGCCAGGCAGTCTTCGAAGTTTGCTCGAGGAAACTTCATTTCTTCACTTTATCTACCTTTCCAGGTGTCTGTCTTCAAGTCATCTGCTAGTCAGTATTCAGTTCATCAATCTATTATTGGTTATGCATCAGCAGTGTGTTGAAAATATGTTTTGGCTATATATAAACATAGAATTGTTATTACTATAAAAAATGTTTGGAAAATTTTTACTTTTTGGTTTTCTTCTCTTCTCATTAGTACTTGGGACAACCACCAGGCCTTAAAAGAGTGTAGAATGTATTTGAAATCAGGGTTTGAAACTCTAACTTCCGGCCTCAGCTGCTCAGAGTGCATGTCTTGCAAGTCAGTGGTGGAGGCCAGAATCAGAGCCTCTAGTTTGTAAGTTTTCAGTGGTTCTTTTCCAGGCAAAGTTTGGCCACAGGACACATCTTCATAAAGCAAATTATCAGTCACAATTTCATAAGCAGGAAATAGGAACTTGGAACTGGCTAATCAATCAGATGGCATTTTTAGCAGCTTAGTATTATTATGAGTTAGTATCATTTTGAAGTTGCTCCTTATAACTGGGAAACACAACATTTCTCTTTACTGTTAATACCAGCCGTGGAAGTTAGTCAGCACTGATACTTGCGTCATCTTGAGAAACTAGACTGAAACCCCAAGAAATCTTTTGAAAAAGTTCTAATGATATCTTATAAACCAGAGTTCAGGTGTTACATTTTTCTAAATTACTGTCTTTCTAATTTCCACTATAAAATTTTATATATGATATAATTACTGTCTAGTGACAGTATATAAAATCTATATACAGTGATATATGTATATGTATGTATATATAAAAAAATTACTATGAAATTAGCCATGTAAATGGATAAACGGATAATGGTCCAAAGCACACATTGCCATCACTTTCATGATCACTTTTGATGGCTCCAGCTGAGGTGAATCATGGCCATTTTTAGTCTTTAGGGACTTAGCTGTGTTAAGTTCCAGTTATTGGGGTAAATCTTGAGTCACAAGTGACAGTGGAATGAAGGTTCCTCTTATTTTGTGGTCCCCATTCTTATAACGGATAGAGCCCCCTCTAGAAATGTGGGGAAATCTCCTTTAATGGAGAGCCCAGCAGGCTGGCACCAGATGTCCAAGTTACAAGAAATTTGTTCCCAAGAATCTTTCAGGAAAATCGTAGAGTTCCACAATGTCCAGTGAGGTAGCCCACAGCAGGCCTTCTCCAAAGCCCCGAGTGCACACTCTTTCTGTGCCAGGGCCATCTGTGGTTATGAACTCCTCCACAAAGCCAGCAGCAACCCTCGTCCCCATCCCGGTTCTCAGTGGACACGAGAGGCCAGCGGTTCTCAACCTTGGCTGTGCATCAGGGTTTTCGAAGCCCACATTCTTGAGCCCTGCCCCTGGGCATTCTGATCCACTCTCTCTGCAGTGGGACTTAGGCATTAGTATTTTTTAAAGAGCTTCACAAGTGGTGATTCCTATTCTTAGACAAAGAATGATTGCCCTAGGTAGTGTGAAGACAAGACTAATATATCTTATTTGCATATGAAGTAGGTGACTTTTCAAATTCTGGAGACTCACTGAGGAGTAGTGTCTCCTCACAGAGCATCAAACACTCTGCAGCCTTACCATTTACAACATGGGGAATGAGCCTTCTCCTCCAGCTTGGGTGTCCTGCCTACTACTCAGCAATGGAGACTGATGTTCCTTCCCTGAGGAATACCCTCTTCCCATCCAGAGGAGTGCAGAGCAGCTGATTGTTCGCTGGTTGAACTCTTACTAGTTAGTCACTGAGTGGCCACTGTCAGAAGGATTCCTTGTGACTAAATCCTTTTCTTTGTCCCTATCCCTGATAGCAGCTCTTTGGCAGATCAATCCTGCCCTCCCTGTGGCTGGCTCTTGCAAAGCACAGTCATGTTTCTTTGGACCACATGTCTGGCCTAAGAGTAGTTGTAGACATTACATATCCTGACTGTGAGACAGAGAATAACTCACTCAAAGGATATACCACATGCTACTTGGTACCCCTAGGGAAGGGTTTCTCAGTAGTAACACTGTGAACATTCTGGACCAGACGATTCTTTGTTCTGTCCTGTGCAGTTTAGGATGCTTAGCCGCATCCCTGGCCTCTACTCACTAGATGCCAGTGGCAATCCCTCACCCTTCCAGTCATGACAATCAAAACCATCTCCAGACATTTCCAAATGTCCCCTGGGAGCAAAATTACTCCCTGCCCCTGCAAATTGAGAATCACAGCTCAATGGGGGACTTTGCCAATTAATCATTAAGAATCATAACAGA
Source organism: Mirza zaza (assembly GCA_008750895.1). Classification (NCBI taxonomy): domain Eukaryota; kingdom Metazoa; phylum Chordata; class Mammalia; order Primates; family Cheirogaleidae; genus Mirza; species Mirza zaza. The sequence continues at coordinate 7,062 of VSMD01068210.1, read as the reverse complement.
GGTCAGTGTGAGCTCTTCTTATGCTACATTCCATCTCCTTTGTTACTGCAAATAGGGAGAATGGTACACATTTTTCCTGATTTACTGTAGTTTCTGCTCGGATGCTGTCCTAAGTTTGGTTACCAGGGATACAGACTCTGAGTGCAGGAGGTTTATTGGAGAATCCCTCTGGGGACATTTGCAGGGAGTGGGGGAAGAGGTTTGGGTACAGAGAGACGTTGAACTTCAGGACAATTGAAATAGGGCCTCAGCTAATCCTAAGGGCAGCTCTGGAGCTGGGATGACCTTTAAGAGTTGTCCCAACTCTGGCGGACAGATGAGGGGACCACGCCTTTGTATCCACTCTAGCAGCCAGTCGTTGGATGCCAGCTGCCTCCTGGGACGGGGGAATGACCTCAGCAAGGCAGCTACCTTCAAAAAAAAAAAAAAAAGGCAGCTACCTTCAGTTCAGGGCAATTCCTGGTGAGGGACTTAGCTGTGATCTGGTCAGGGACCGACACTCTGGGCAACAGAGGGAGATGAGAGACCCTGCTCCAAAGGGTGATCTGAGCAGTGCGCCATGGTTTAAAAGAAAATGAGTTTATTTAAGTTGTTTTACTGATGCTGTGAAGCCTAGAACATAAGAATGTAAGAGGGATTGTAGCCCCCAATGCAAATGGGACCACACTGGCGACTTAGGTTGGGTGACATGTGGTCAGAAAATGGCACCTAACTAAGGCCTCCATATTAGGGTTTTGCTAATGCAAAATATACTCTTCTGGCTTCCCCTAGTGAATGATCTAGTAGTCTTTGTCCTCCCTCATCTATTTCAGAGCCAGAAATGACATTAGCGAAAGCACTTTTTGAATGGTGTTGAAAAAACATGATCTCTGCAGAAAGGCAGCTGGTCCTAAAGGGTGACCTGTGATGGATTGTCCCTGACGCTAGTTAGGCAAAATGTCACCTGTCACCAAGAATATGTAATAAGAAGACTGGTTATCACAGCAGACTGCTTGGCAGCATTGCTGGGCATGTTCCCATGGCTACCGAAGCCATGGGTGTGGCGTGTTTGATGTTTTGAAGTAGCGTGCTAATCGCAGCTCGACATTGCTTTGGAGCATGTAGCTGCACGCTTACACAGTTCTGTGGGTTGAAATGATGGGTTAAACTTTTGTGTGTGGCATGGATCATTCAGTAATGCCAGGAAGGCTCAGAGGTGCGCAGTTAGTTCTTGAGGTTCATTTCAATTGCACCAGAGAGAAAAAGAAGCAGAGGGAGGAGAGAAAAGAGAAGGGGATGAGAACAAAAAGAGGAGGGGGAGAGACGAGGGGAGGAGGCGCTAAAGGTGATGCTGGGGTGCCTGGTTCTCAGGTGGGCGCTTGCTCTCACGGGCATCACGCTTACATATCGGAACGCGTTTTACGTTGTTTCATCTGACACAGGTTTTTATCCAAAGGTTTGTTCATGGCATTTACTCTTCTTTACACACATACACACACACACACACACACACGCACACACTTTGCTTTTTTAATAACAGTAACAACAAACCCCACACTATGTTTTCTTTTGCTATTCCATGATGTTTCTCATTAGTGATTTTACTGTTCTGGGTAATTTCTAATTTGCTGCCTGGAACAACCCTGTGCCTAGTGGTGGCTGTGTAGTGACTATGTAGAAGGATCTAGGAGTGTCTGATTGGACAGGGGGGAAACGGGGACCGCGTCTTAAGGCAGCACACTATGGGGTGCTTATTGGGGTGGCATGGGAGGAGGCTTACGGAGCCCCATCCCACCCTTGCCCCCACCCCAAGCCATCCTTGGAATGGCCATGCCCATGATATGGGAAGAATGGGTGGGGGGTTCCTTTATTTCACAGAAACCGGGAACTGAACAACTGAGTTTCTTATCATCAAGGCATCTGCAGGTTGTCCTTTGTCAGAAGCCACCAGTCCCTTTCCTGAACCCCTGAAAACACTTATCTGGAGCCCATCATCACAGCATAACTGGTTCCTGCTGATGGAATCATTCGTAAGGCTTCCCCATCATTCCCTCCCAATTCCGCCACCCCTGGGACAGAGCCCCAGATTAACTGCCATAGCCCTTTTGCTGAGAGGTGTGTGCTTTCTTCGGCAGCTTGCCTTGTGTGTGACACCAGGGCTTTCAGCACGGTGAGGAAGGGGAGGGCAGAGACTGGGGGTGCTGGGTACAGATGGGCAGTCTGTGGGGAGCAGAGATCAGCACTGTAGACAGACAGCCTGGCTTTGCCGTGTGGGCCCAGGCGAGTGTGTCATGTTTTATCAAACAGCACTCTGCCTCCATTTCCACAGCCCCCCACTGTCATCCTTCAGAGCAGCGTGGGAAGACAAAAACAGCTGCGCACGTTAGCAGCTTCAGATGTTCCCGCAGCAGTGCTACACTGCAGTAGCCCGGGGGTCATCAAATATTTAGGAGGATGTTGTAGACCTTTGTGTCTGGGCCAGAAATGCCATGTGCTCAGGTTTGGATTCCGCTGGGTTCTTGTTCATGCTAGCAGAAAATTGTGAAAAAAGGGAAATGGCTCTTTCACCAAATTGTATAGTGATGTCGGATCAACGGTATCTTTATGCTCACTATACAATCACAGCTTCTCAGTTTCTTATTCAAGACAATAACTAAACAAGAATAATACTGGAATGAGAGCCTTTTCGTCTCATATGAAAAACACTTTGGAATATTTGTTTCTCATTATAATCTATTCATTAAATGTCATAGCCTGGCCCTCTGGGGAGAGCCACATTCCACATCCCATACTGGAGGCAAGATTGTGCATTTACAAGCTGCCTGAAACTTCCCTGGTGACTGTGCACGCTGGATACCACAGCCAGAGACGCTGAGGAAAGCAAGTGGTGTTATAGCAAAGTGTCGTCTCAGTTTCCACTAAGTATTTCCTTTCGGATGTGTGACTTCTTTCAGGAAGAGATATATATTAATAGCTTTTGTAATCGGGGGCTAGAATACCCACTTTAGGTGAAATTTGTTTTCAATTTAAAGCTTCCCCTATCTCCCCAACACAGCTAAAATAACTTTATGGCCTTGCAGTGTTGTCTTTTCTGGATGACTGGAAAGACAATTTTTAGAGCTCTACATGGTAGATTAATATGATGTCATTGGTTCAATGTGAGCCAATGGGAAGATTTAGTGAATTTCCATGATGGCCATCCTTGGTCCAGTCCTATCCAACTTTCCCTTAATGATGGGGATGATGGAATAGAAATTTGCCAATAAAAACAACTGAGTGAGGTGGCTTAAAGAGCCAGCCTTAAACTGCATAAAAAAAAAGGAGAAGAAGAAGAAATGGGTGATTGAAAACTACAGAAGTCTAGAAGGGTGGTTACCAGGTAATATTAGGGAAACCATCAAACCAAATAGCACAAGAGGGTTGACCCGAAGGTTTTAACAGACCAAAACTACAGCAAATGGAAAATCAAGATTTATGTCTTGGAATAACCAAGTCAATGTCTGCATTTCCAACACTAGGCCATTTTCTGCCTGGTTATGAAACATTCACTCTGCACTGAGGATAGTGATCGTAACCCTCTGCTGCTAAATACTTGTGTCACCTTGGGTGAGTCATTAATTTTCTGAATCATAATTTCCTCATGGCAATATTCCTGTCCTAATACGCCACAGAATTATTGAGAAAACATGGAGTAACATATCTGCAAGTGTTTGGGGACCTAGATGGCAATGCAAACATGAGAGAATGAAGGATGACCTCCTGCCTCAATGGAGCTGCTCCCAGTGACATCAGCAATTCGTTTAACAGACATTCGTGGTGTGCTTGTTATGTGTGAGCAGAAGGAAATTAAGATCATAGTGTGACCCTATGTCCTATGTGGAGATGAAAATGTGGCTGGTGGCTCTGTTGCTCTATTCTTTGCTCAGATATTCTTTCTTGATATAAAGCAATGTCTTTAGGTGACAAAGTGTCCCAATTTGCTTTACCCTGGGTCACCCCTGTTAGTTCATCATCTTAATTTTTAAGAGGCTCCATTTTCTCGCTTCTGCCCCACTGCCTGTCAGTGGTGCACATTGTCATTGCTGCTCAGTCTCTAAGATCGTTTTGTGATGTGATCCTAGGAGTTTACTCCATTCTTACATCTCACCCTTCCTTACAGGAAATGAGGCCTGACCATTATCAAGACCAGCGAAAAGGTCTTGATGTCCCTTTTGGGAGGTAGGGTGGGCAGAGCCACTTAACATGTGCAGTTTCCAGTTTGTGTAGAACCACCGGACAGGTGCAGAGAGGCACACATTTATCTTCATAGTTGGATGTTGTTTCTGGTTGTGTGATAAGAGTGGGATAGGACGGAAGGTGAACGGTTTCTCATTCTTACACACTGAGAACATGGTCTTGTTTCAAATGAAATGCCCTCAGCTTTCTGCTGTGATAAATTATATCCATATAATACCCAACCTCTCAGGTCATAGGTGATATACTAATTAATGCCATTGCAGTATTGGAAACTCTATATTGAGCTTGGGAATCCAGAAGTCCCCTGCTTGAAATATAAAATCTCATTAGGGCTCTTTTTCTACACCAGACCACAAATAACTGATACATTACACCAGACCGGCACATCCAAGCTCAGCTGCAGAGGGAGCCCAGGAGATGCTGGGATGTAAGGACAGAGCGCATATATTACATGAGGGCAAAAAGGTTTAGTTTTAAAAAGGAGAAGTCAAAATAGAAACCACAAAGACCTAGTGACTCAGAACACAGCTGCCTTTAAAAATGAATGTCAATGTTAAAAGGAAAAAATTTAAAACACACACACACACACACACATTGGGTGGTTTAAAAAGAATGTGCTATGACTAGGTGGGCTGAGAGGGAGACTGAAACACACAACATGACTGTTTCTTATATTCTCACCATTATGTTCATGACAGCATCTTACAATTTTCTTTTAGATACACATTTTGTTGCAGATCTTAATGCCTCTTCTTTCTTTGCTATTGCCTGTTAATGTCTATGGACTTTAGAGAAACATTCTATGTTCTCTATCCCCTTTGAATATCTATAGCATCATCTTATGAAATTTAAAAAATTTGTAATTATTCCGATACTTGTCATGTGAGAAAACTTACCTTTATGACAAGTTCAAGGGTTTCAGATCTATAGAGAGATCCACCTTTCAATAATGGTTCTGGCACTTGCAATATGTGGGTTTTGGGGCAAGTTACTTTATCTCTCTAAGCATCTTTTTTTATTCTGATATAAAATGGGTAATAATATGTATCGCCACTAGTTGGGAGAAATAAATAATATAGTATACATAAAAGTACCTGGTACTTCAGGTCATGGATATTGCCTCTCTTTGCATCTGTGTTTCTTAGCTTCCTGAGGTCTGGTGTCAAGTCTTGTGTTTCCTGTAACTCAGCATATAACATTTATGGGACATTCAAAATATACTGTTGAGTGAGAGAATCTATACTATGTTAATACCAAAGACATAAAAATGTTACCTTCTTGCTCTTGACTGACCTTTATTCTGGGTAGTTGATTATTTTATTCACTCTTGATAATTCTGTTTTACAGTTTACATTCCTCTTCTATTGCCCAAAAGTAATGTGTGATAAGTATTGTTGTAACTGATGATTAGTTGCCCATCCAGTTATAAACCTTGTTTAACTTTACACTGACTTGTACTTTGGCTCAAGCCAACTCCAAATCTGTAGAGAATGAGTAATGCTACCCACGTATTCTTCAGAAAAATTGTTCTTTATAACAATTATATTCTTGATGGAAAAACTGAGGCAAAAATGCCTGTGCAATGAATGCTGAAGATTACATAGTAAATTCCTGTGACAGCCCCATTCCATTTTCCTAGGCTTTCTTGTCTCAGCAACCATTGTCTCTTGCCATTAACAATCTCCTTAAATGATATGGAGAGTGGGAGAAAGAAGGAACAGGGCATGAAAAGATTCTGAAGAATTTTCCAGAAAGAATTAGCCATGTCCAACAGGGAGAACATTTGGTATAAGCTGGACTCCTTAAAGTTCTGAAGAAGAGATGCACACCAATGATCGTCATGAACAAGAGATTATTGTAAGGCTTCATGGGAATGTTGGACTGCTTTAAGAACTCTCTGTATAATTATACAGTTGCTTTGGGTTCTCATGCTAACATGGTCAGATCTCAGAGGGACACCCCCCACCCTCCCGAGGACCCATCTCCTTCTTGGTCATCTAGCATTTATCCCACCCAAGAAGTAGACTCTTAATGGGTGGGTTTGCCATTACACAACACACAGCTCCCCAAAGGGCATGCATTTTCTATAAGTCTCCCTGGGTAGTTTGGCCTCTCTAGTGTCTGATGTACCTTCCCTTTGGCTTGGGAACACCACTCCAAAAATCAGAATAGGGATTTGGGAGTTTTGCAGGTGGTTGGAGGCAGGCATGAGAGCTGCATAAAGCATGTCTAGGGGAACATCAAATGATTTTGTGTTAGTTAAACAGAGAAGTGTTTCTCAAATTAGGGGTCTGAGACCTTCTAAGGGTCGATGAAGGTGTTATTAGGCAGCTGTGAATTCTCTTTCTACATCATTATAATTTTATTTTTACTTCAATAGTAACCCCAAGACAATGAAAATAAGCATATTTTGGGCCATGTGTATGGCCATTTTATTTATTTATTTAAAATAAATTTTACAGTATATATTTAATGTATACAACCTGCTGTTATGGGATCCATATAGATAGTAAAAATATTACTCTAATGAAGCAAATTAGCATATCCATCAACTCACATAGTTACTCACTTTTTTTGTGTGTATGGCAAGAATAGCTAAAATATATTCATGTAGCATGAATCCCAGTATGATTTTATTAATATGGTCCTCATGTTGTACATTAACTCTCTAGACTTGTTCATCTTACATATGTGCTATTTTGTAGCCTGTGACCTACGTCTCCCTATTTCATTCTTCTCCTCACCCCTGGTAACCATTGCTTTACTATCTCTATATACTTGACTTTTGTTTCCTTTTCTTTCTTTAGATTTTACATATAAGTTAGATCATGCAATATTTTCCTTTCT
>VSMD01068209.1:0-10106 GCA_008750895.1 Mirza zaza | reverse complement strand
TCAGCCTCCCAAGTAGCTGGGACTACAGGCATGTGCCACCATGCCCGGCTAATTTTTTTTTTCTATATATATTAGTTGGCCAATTAATTTCTTTCTATTTATAGTAGAGATGGGGTCTCGCTCTTGCTCAGGCTGGTCTCGAACTCCTGAGCTCAAACGATCCGCCCACCTCGGCCTCCCAGAGAGCTAGGATTACAGGCTTGAGCCACCGCGCCCGGCCTAGTGAGTGAGTTTCTAATCAGCAATTTCTCCTGTTGCTGCTGCTCCCTCAATCAAAGCACTTATCACTTTGTGTGGGCTTGATCTCTGGCCTGTCCCCGGACATGCACACAACATGCACATAGACTGTGGGTCCCGGCCCGGAGTGTTCGGTAGAGGTGTGCCGTCTGAGTGGGTGCTCCGAGTGCGAAGATAAGGCGAGGAATCGGCCCAGCCTTGGGAAGGCACTGGGTGTGGCCCTGCAGGTTCTGGCTTTGATTAGATCTATTGGCTGGTTTTTGCCCGAGAACTCATGACCCTGTGGATCCGGTTAACGCACAAAGGGTTAATGCTGACTCCTCTGACCCTCTCTGTCCCAAGGACAGCTCAGGTACTCTGAGCTGCCCGGTGAGTGTGGAGACAGACACACACACAGAGGGATCGCCACACAGTCTTCAAGCCTGACCAGAGGCAACTGAGGAGGGAGGGACACCTGGGTCCTCTTCCAAGCTCTGCCTCCCACTGCCGTTCCCCGCCCCCAGCCCCAGACTGTGGAAGCCACAGTCCTCTGCTCACTTCCCAAGAGAAGACTTCATGTGTGTCTGGGAAGTGCTTTGAAATTTCTACCCGAGAGGATATCGTACACTTTCTAGACATGAAGACCTCGAGGCAGGAATTGTCCTGGGACCTACCCCCCCGCCCCCAGTAAACATGCCAGTGCTAATTTTCCAAAGCTTCTGCGGTCCTTTCCAGGAGAACTTTCTCCTCTTTTCTGCAAGAAGCATCCCACAAGGAGAGGAGAGGAAAGCTCCCCTCACATACCGGTCTGTAGGGAGAGAGCAGTCTTTCCCAGACCACCCAGCCGGCTGAGTGCTACCCCAAAGAAGAGGACCCTGCCCAGGGGATTTGGGAAGGGAACAGCTGAGATCCCATCCAGGGGGATTTGAGTCAGACTTGAGGAAGGACTTCCCAAACAGGTGGCCCCCGCCCCCAGGATTGTGCCAGCAGGGGAGAAGGCAGATGCCCTTTTCTAGAGGGGGGGCGGCTGCCCAACGCACCTGGGCAATATCTCTCCCAAGGTCTAATGCACACACCCGAGGGTAAGGGGTCAGTTCTGCAGATGCACCCTCACACAAACACAACAGTGCTCGTCCCAGCATCCTTGTTCCAGAGTTATCTGTGATGAGGAAATATCCGAGACTGCCCGCTTGCCCCTTGGTACGAGGAGTTAAACAAGGTAGAGTGCATCCGCACAGACAGGTGCTCTGCACCCCCCAGCAAGATTGCTCCGCGTGGGCAGACAGGGAATGACAGAAAAACAAGCTGAAGAACTATTTGTATAGTCCCATCCCACCTCAGTCTCCCAAAATGCTGGGATTACAGGCATGAGCCAATTCACCTGGCCAAAACAAATTTTTTAATGCTTAGAAAGGTCTAAAATGAAGCACACCAACTATTAACCACGGTTACCTCTGATGAGGGGCGGGTTTGGAACATTGCATTCTATAGATTTCTGTATTCAAATTTTACAACAAGCATGTAGCACTTTTGTAATTTCTTACATTTTTTATAATGAGTGTAACTTAGTGGGTAGACAGGAGCAGACAGGGCAGGTAAGGGGGGTCTTGCCTGGCCCTTAAGGCCATGGAATGCAAATGATGACATCTGGGGATGCCCCTCTCACCCCAGGGGGAGGTCTGCTGCCCTCCCACCCTGCAATCTCCTCAGTTGCAACTCACCTGAGCACTTACAGAGCGCCTGCTCTAGACCAGGCACAGGGTTAGAGAAGAAAGAGCTTGGTTTTTGCCCCAGGGGCTCTCAGTACAGTGGGAGAGACCATGCCTCTGTGTCCCTGTGCAATGCAATGGGCCCAACCACAGGCGTGTCCCCCCACACACGTGTGTACACATGCACACACACACATACAGGGGCTGAGAAGGAAGGGCTGGAGACCAGCCAGCTGTCTCAGGGGGGCGTGTGGTAGGTGGAGGGCTGCATAGAGTAATGGGAATCCACAGTAAAGAAGCCTGGGAAGAACCGGAGCTGGGGCAGGGCATCCACACACATGTGCACACATATGCATGCACACACACACACACACACACACACACACACACACACACACACACAGCCTCTCGCTTCCTCACCTTAGCAAATGGAGGCCCTAATGCTGATGCTCTAGTACCAGATTGGATACTCTCAGGCCCACCTTCAAAGCTGCTGTCACTTCCCCAAACCCTGCTCAGACAATGCTGGCCATGGCGGGGTGGGGGGTAGAGTGGGTGAAGCTGATGGGGGAGGGGAGAAGGGAGAAGCAGGAGGAAGAAGCCCCCCTATGATGCAGCCCCCTGCAGATGAGCTCCCCCCACAGGACTCCCCTCCTCCATTCCATTCCAAGGGCTACCAGGGCAGGGCCTCTTTCTCCTCCCTTTCCTCCCTCATACAGCCCAGGACGAGGGTCTGCACAGGAACCCCCAGAGACAGGGAGAGAGCAGAGACCATAACCCTGCCCCAGATGTCGCCTGGGTTGCTTTTAGTCTCCCTCTGAAGGAGACTTTCCCAGCGCACCTGTGAATGGGAAGTCCCTCGGGAAGTCTAATTGATAAACAGGAGGCAGAGAAAGGGACCTTGCCCAAGCTCCTGCAGCAAGACCACAGCAAAGGCTGCACAGGGACCTCGGTCTCGGGCCCCTCTTTCATTCTCCTTGCGGTGCCGAGCAAGCTAGCGTGTCTGCTCCCACGCACCGGCATCGGAGGTCGCCCCAGCTCCTCAGACTCATTTCTGCCTCTCAGGTTTTGCCAGGATTTCTCACTCTTCTGTGGGACCTGAGGCCTGCCACGTGACATCTCTGGGCCTTGGTTTCCCCGTGTGTAAAATGGGAATCAGCATTACTAACACCGAGCGGGATCAAATGAAACGATGTTTGTGAAAATATTTAGTATTAGTGGCTGTTTCTCTTTTCCTAAATGCAGGTGGCTCCAGGAGGGAGGCTTAGAGGGAAGGTACCAGCCAGGTTGGGGGGGGGCGGCGTGTGGCCTGCAGGGGAGGGACCAACCACAGCTGTCGAGCAGCACCCAGAGGCCTGCGCGGGAACTGCACCGTCCGCATCCTGCGCGCTGCGGAGTGCGGCTGCCCTGCCCGCCCCGGCGGGCCCTCGCAGAACTCTGGGGGCGGGGGCAGGGTGGGCAGAGGAGGGACCCAGAGAGGCGGAGACTGAGTCTTCTACCTTTAGGGAGCGCCATCTCAAACTGGTGTCTGGGTCTGGGCTGCCTTAGCTGGGGACCCCAGGTCAGGGGCGGGATGGGGATGAGGTGCCAGTAGGGGCCTGGGTCAGGGCTGAGAGGTGGCAGGGAGAAGGTTGGGGGGGGGCGGGGGAAGGGCAGGGGAGGGGAGGCAGGGACAGCGGTCTCAGTAGAGGAGACAGGCTGAGGACTGGAAACAGAATGGCTGCTTAAGGGGAGAATAGACCAAGATGCTGGGAAGGTCATTTGGGCCAGCCCCCTGCCTCTAAGCCCCTCCCAAACAAGATAAGTTGTTTTATTTTTTGTTGGGCGAAAATCCACCTGGAACAGAGTTTCCAATTTCATCCCTTCCCTTTCCCCCCACCCCAAGTTAGTATTCCCCAGGTCTAGCCCTTCTTGGGAACTTCTTCCTGGAGGGCAACCTCAGATGTCCCCCTCCCTGTGCTCTGGCTGGGGGGAGGGAAACCACTGCTTTAGTCATGCCAGATAATCACCTCTGGTCACTCACTGTCTGGCCTCTTCCTCCAAGTAACTCCAACTATCTCTTAGACATTATCTCACCATGCAGGCTTAGTGGGTGGGTGGGAGGGAGGCAGGGAGGGAGGGGAGCCAGAAGTAGGTAGATGGCACTTAAGAAGGGAGAAACTGAGGCTAGAAAGGACCAACAATGCCCATCTACCCAGCTTTCTCATGTAAGCTAGAAAGGTGACCCTCTGTCATGATCACAGCAGGGATGGAGGGCAGACAGCAGAAAGAACTTCCCAGAGGAAAACTGTGAAAGTGATCATTTGAAAGGGGCTTCAGTCGGGCAGGTGGGAGTGGGGAGGAGGGGATGGGTATATACAAACACAATGAGTGAGATGTGCAACGTTTGGGGGATGGTCATGCTTGTAGCTCTGACTCGAGGGGGGAGAGAGGGCATGGGCAATATGCATAACCTTAACATTTGTACCCCCATAATATGCTGAAATAAAAAGAATATAAAAAAATAAATAGAAGTAAAAAAAAGGAAAGAAAGGGGCTTTGCAGAAATTCTCAGTGCCCATGGAGCACCAGTTATATGCCAAGTACTGCGTTAAGGGCTTTACAGGAATTATCTCATCCATTCCCCCAATGAGGTAGACATTATAATTATTATTCTTGTTTTACAGATGAGTAAACTGAGGCAGCCACTTGTCCAAGACCACTAGATAAGCAAGTGGAGATGCTAGGATTCAAGCCTAGGGAGTCTGACTCCAGAGACAGCCTCCTGGTGAAGCAATGGATCCGGGGGCAGGAGCATGCCCGGGATGACCTCCTATGGCCCTTTGCATGGCTGATACAGTGACCTGTAGGTTCCCATTGAGGAGACTGTTACAGCTCACCCACAGCTGGACTGTGCCCTGGTCCCAACCATTGCTGAAGGATCCAGGCCTCCACAGACCTCATTGTCAGCCTTTCTCTCCCTAAAGTTTACATGGGACTTGAGAATTATGCCTGGAAGAGGACAATAAGCTAGAAGAGGATTAATCGTTTCCTTCCCCTTGTGTCTATGTTACCCTCAGCTCTTCCCTGGTGCTAACTCTTGAGCTTCCTGCTACCTTCTCCTGTCCACTACACATCCCCCATGTGCTGCCCGGTGCCACACCTACAGCGTGGCTTTCCAAAACCTGCAGGGGCATTCTCTAACTCTAACCTCTGCCCCACTCCAGGCTGGGATCTAGCACATTTAATGCCATGCACCCCTATGACATGGGAAGTTCCTCCTGACGTCTGACCCAAATCCTTTCTCCAACAGCATGGCAGAGGCTTTTCACAGAGTGAGAGATGCAGCCCTGGTCCCTGCCTTCAGCTGGAGGGAGGAGGAACGGTCTGCTGGCTTTCATGGGCATAGGACTTCTGGGGACCCTGGAGGTCGTGTGGCCACATGGCTCCTCTCAACCAGGATGAGAAGGCAAGTGATGAGCAGGCCTGGCCAAGCCGTCTCCCATTGGAATAGCAGGTGAGGAGGCAGCAAAGGGCTGCCTTATCTGATGGGAGCCTCGCTCGGCCCCCTCCCCCGGAAAAGCCTCATTACCCCCGGCTCTGCCATCACCTGTTTACTCTGTCATAAGAACAACACAGCTCAGCAAGACTTCAAAGGGAGTCTCCCGGTGGTGTGTGTGCACGGTGGAGGGTGTGTGTGTGTGCATGGGAGGGAGGTGAGGGGCAGATAGAGGAGGGTGGAGGCGGGGGCGGGACTCAGGGCCTGGGTCTTTCTCTAGGTGAAGCAAGCCCCGCCCATCGGCACAGACACAGCACCAGGCAGCTGGCCCTGGCTTCCGGAGCCTCCAGTCTATGGGGGCAGCCCCTAGTCTGATGCTTACTCCATGCTCTCTCTCTCTCTCTCTGTCTCTCTGTCTCTGTCTCTCTCTCGCTCTCTCTCTCTCACACACACACACACACACACACACACACACACACACGGACACAAATACGAAAACCAACTCTCCTGCACACCTGGGCTGTAGACATCAGGCCGCAGGTCGAGGCAGGCAGCCCTGGGGTCCCCTCTATCAGACTCTGTGACTCTGACTTGAACCCACAATGAAGCCTGAGGGTTCGCTGTATTACTGGTCACCTGGTCCCTCAGCAATACAGCTATTCTCGCACCCTCCGAGCCCTGGGTGTGGAGGGAAATGTTGGGTGTGTGCTCTGGACTCTTCCTGTCGCAAGTCCAGCATTCTGCCATGAACCCAGCCTCTGGGCAGAGCTTCGGGGGACAGCAGGGAGCGGTTAGGAGGCCCTGTCCCCTACCCTAGCCCCATGAGGGTGTGTGATGCCCTCCCATGGGTCCCACCTGGGACGGTGAGATGGTGTGCTGGCAGCACCTTCTCCTTCCCCACCCCACACCCCCACCCAGGGGGCCTCCAAGGAGAAGCCATTACACCCCTCGCACCTTGCACCTTCGGGGGTTTCTCTTCCCACCTGCCCTCTTCATCCCCAGCCTTGTTAATGAAGGGGGTTACCCTGAAAGGACAGGCAAGTGAACGTCCTGAAGCCGGGCCTCGGAATTACCCTGCTCGCATTCTCACCTCCCAGCCTCCCTTTTCTCCCAGGGTCATAAAAGGCAGAAGGTGGAATGGAGGGGCTCGGGGCAGAACCTGCAATCTCCAGGATTCTGGAGCAGACACTCCAGGTAGAGTTCTGATATCCCACCTGCATGAATGTGTCATCGGGAGCCATGTCGTTTTCAACAGAAAACATGGGGTACAAACAGCCGTGACATCCCCCAGCAGAGGAGCTGTGGCACAGTGGTGGTGACAGGCCCAGAAAGATGCCACGGTGATACCTACAGGAAGAGTGCATAGGATAAGGCCAGGAGGGGACCCAACTGTGTAAGATCACACCCGCCCAGAGAGACAGCAACAGAAGCTGCAGCCAGGATGACTTCCCACCGGTGAAATGGAGGATGGTTCTAGTCATGGTAATAGTTAACAGTTCTCTATTTTAATGTGTTTGAAGCCAAACCATGACTTCACAGATGTTATTGCTCCACGATACTTATTTACTTATCCTATTTAACACACACAGCGGTTTCTATGCACCCAGCACCCTTCTAGCCACTTTACAAACACTAACCATGTAATCCTCCCAATAACCCTATGAACTTAGTACTAGTCTTATCCCCATTTCACAGATGAGGAAACTGACCCCAGGGAGGTCAAGGGACTTGCCCAAGTCACACAGCTAGTAAGTGATGGAGGTAAATTTTAAAAGTTCTAAAAGGCACCAGTTTATTAGCAGAAACCATAGAAATTGTATCCTTAGCTCTGCTTATAAAATCAAAGAATTGCTAAGTACCTACTATGTGTCAGGCAGTGTAGTCAGTGCTAGAAGAAGAGCAAAAGTGAGGGAAAGAGGAGGGAAGGAGAAGGGAGGAAGAAAGGGAAGGACCAGTTGTTCTTCCATGGTTCTGACTGGGAGACACCCCCTTTGTCAGCAGCTGAGGTCCTGTCCCACCCAGGAGGCCAGGGCTTTGATCTGGGGCTCAGCCTGTCTGTTGCCCACAGCCCATCCCTGGCTCCCACAGAGGGGAGGGTCACACCCCTGAGAGCCGAGGAGGGTCAGGCTGGGGAGCTCTGGGAGAGTGCCCCCTCTCTGGGGGACCATGCAGGGATTAAGGGACATGGGGCACCCAGGCCTCTGCAGACAATGCCTTCATCCCCCACCTGCGCTGGGGTGCTGTCTCCACCCATCTGTCTGCCAGGCCTCTCCCCCTGCAGGCCTGCCCTCAGCCTGCCCCGCCCACCCCCACCCCCAGCATTCCACTTCCTCCCCTGCACCCCTCCTGGGCTCTCCCTAGCCTCCCTCTCCCCACCTTGCCAGCCAGCTACTTCTGGCCCTCTCGCTGCAGCAGCCTACCTCACCTCCTGCCTGCTCAACACCAGAAAACCCTCTCTCACCCCTACAGCTGTGCCCATCTGCCTAACCCAGTCCCTCTGGCTGCACCCTGAGCCACATCCAGTCATCACAAAGGCACAGGGAGAAAGTATAGGCAGTCCACTATTGCAGATCACTTTTCCAGACTTTTCCATTTTGCCTCCCTTCTCCCATCTGGCTCAAATACACATACTCCTGCCTACCACATGTCTGCCAGCCACAGCAAGAGATGGGCAAGGGCTTTGGGCAGCTTGCAAGGCACATGGGGGTCGTCCCTGCCCATGGCAGGTCACAGGCCCACTTCCTTCCTCAAGACAGTGTCACTCATTCCTTAAAGACAGGATGGTGGACAGCAGTGAGAGTTGGTAAGAAAGGGAGAAGGGAGGGGGTCCGGTAGGAGCCATCAGTGCTAATGCAAACATACGGTGCCTAGCATGTGCCACACACTGTGGTCTGCCTAAAGTGCCTCTGGCTCTTCAGCTCACTTAATCCTCATAGCAAGCCATTTTTACAAATAAGAAAAATGAATCACAGAGATGTTCAGTAATTTGCCCAAGGTCACAAAGCTAGGTGTCCAGGGCGGGATTTGGACCCAGGCATTCTGGCTTTTAGCTCTTGCTATGTAACTTTTCTGCTTTAAAAACCCTCACCTATAAAATCAATGTGAGGTTCACTCCTCCGCCAAACGTTCAAAGTCCTTCCCAAGCTCCCAGCTCTCTCCGCAGCAGCCCCTTCCACTGTGCCCCTCTTGAACTGAACCCCACCTTCTTTTTTTTTATTTCAGCTTGATATGAGGGTACAAATGTTAAGGTTACATACATTGCTCTTGCCTTTCCTCCCCCAGAACCCCACCTTCTTGAACTGAACCCCACCTCTGCAAGTTCCCTAGCTGTGTGGCCTTGGGTGAGTCACTCTACCTTCCTGGGCCGCAGCTCCTCACCCCTAAAATCGGGGGCAATGATACCCACTCTCAGGCAGATTCCATGAGATCACCCGGTAAAGTGCCTACTGGGTGCCTGGCACAGAGTGGCTGCTCCATGCAGCACAGGAAGGAGGAAGACGGGGAGTTCTGAGATGATGAGTTGAGTTGTCTGGGTTGTTGGGTGGGCATGGAGGGGAGGAGTCTCTTGCCAGGGGCCATAGTGGGGAGGGGGCTGTCACTCAGAGAGGAATGTGCTTTGGAGTGGCCTGGCCGATTGCCAACATGGGTCCACACTGGCACTGGAGCTCCCAGGGTACGATGGCACCAGATCAAAGGGCTCCCACACTCGCGTCCCACCCATCCGTGGAGGGGCAACCCTGGCTGGGGCCAGACCAGACCCCATGCCTCCTAGCAGCCCTAGCGGCCCACAGAGCTGGGGTGCAGCCTGTAAGACATTGGGCTGCCAGGCCCTGCCCCCAGAGGAGCGAGCAGCTACCTTGTGGAACTTCCCAGAAGGAAGCCTGAGCCCTCAGCAGGCCTGTCACTGGGTGGCAGCTGTGCTGGGACGGGGACGGGTCTGACGCAGCCTGAGACGAGCCCATCCACTCTTTGCTGGCCCTGCGCCCCTGGGATGACCAGATCCCTGCCCACGAGGGATCAGTCTGAGGGAACCCCAGTACTTCATGAATGTGATAAACAATAAGGTAGAGAAGGAGCTGGGATCCCAGGGCCTGGGCTGGGGGCCGCACTCAGTGCATTTCCTGAACCCTCCTGCAGCTCCTCCTGGCTTTCCTCTCTGAATCGTCTCCTGCCTTGTCTCCTGATGGCCGCCAGGGGACTCCAAATGGGAACAGGGGTGCGGAAGTGCAAACTGTAAAGTGCTGCACACTCAAGCAGTTCTTATTGGAGTTGTGTGCGCATCCATCAGTTTTAAACAAAGTTATTAGAGCAATTGCTCTGCAAGATGGTTCGTGTCAGATGGAGCTTTCAACACCGGGCAGGGGGCGAGCCCGCTCTCAGCCCTCCAGAACCTTGATCTTCTACCAAGGATGGAATTGGGTGGGGAAGGGGGTTCTCCCATCAGGATTTAATTCTAGATCCGCCTGTTCTTGGTCGTATCCACCACATCCCTCTTCCTTGAAGCTGGAACCAGTCAGATGAGTATGCATATCCCAGGCTCCCAAGGGCCCCTTAGCTGATGGGGACAACCAGCCTCAGGTCTCAGGACCCTCCCCACCCAGAGCCCCCTTCCCAATTCTGGAGAGAAACGAGGGCACCAGGAGACACAGCCGATCCATGATGGGGCATCAGGGATGATGGGGGATGTGGGGGATGATGGGGGG
>VSMD01068207.1:0-25287 GCA_008750895.1 Mirza zaza | reverse complement strand
TAAGTGATGTGTGACTGTACTGTGGTACCTCAGTTCTTTGATTAACTTTGCCTATAGGGTAGGAGGTGATCAAAGAATGTTTCATGCAAGACAATATTTTAACAAGACCTCTCAGGAAAGGTAGATGCTTTCCAGATAAAAAGGCCCTAGGCTTTCCTGGCAGGGAGAGCAGGGTAAGCAGATGGGAAAGTATGTGATTGGGAAGGCCCAGGGGGGTCGAAGCACTGAGTACACAGAGTCAAATAATAGGAGGTGAGCGTAGAAGGGTAGGTGTGAGCCAGTTGCCCAGACCTCTGCACATCAAGCAGAGAAGCTTAGATTTGATCTTGTAAGCAATGAGGAGAGAGTAAAGTAAAACAAACATATCTACATGGATAGAAGTGTTCAAAGCATAGAAGTAGTCTGATTGAGAAGGCAAAGCTAAAATGCATATTGTAAAATAGTAATGCAATATTACTATCTATGAAGGTACAAGCCATGGCCAGTCATGAGTGATGTGCCTGGCCTCACTGCCCAGTGGCCCTGACCTCCAGTGCCCTCAGCTGCAAGGTGAGGAGACTGAGCTGGGAGACTGCTGGAATCAACTCAGAAACACTTCGGTGACTTTCTTTGGCCACACAGTATGATCAGGAAATGTTTTCTGGAGGAAGTAAACCCCAAACTGGGTCTTAATGGGAAAATGGAACTTACGTAATCCAAGAGGAAGGGAAGGGGGATCTAATAAAGGCAGCGTCATGAAAAGCAGGATTGAAGAGGCTCACCCTGGGAACAGTGAGCTCCATGAAGACAGGAGCCACACCTGCTGTTCACAGTCGCTCTGCTCCATCCCAGCCCGGGGCGTGATGAACAGCCTGCTCTCCATAATTGCTTGTTGTATGACTATGGGAGCAGCAGAACAAAGGAAAGAGGGATGGCCCTTATGTTCGAGATTGTAGCAGATGATGTCCCAGGTCAGACAGGATCTGATCCTAGGGGGCCTGGAAGGCAATGAGGCCATCAGGCCTTGGGGACTCCTAAAGAGGAAGCAAAGACATTGACCATCACAAGCATGCATACTTTAGAAAATCTGACAGTTGGATTTGTAGCAAAATACATTATTATGGATTGAGCAACAGTCTTTCAGTGACCCGAGTCAACCTGCTTTTCTCTATGTAGCAACTGTTATTTGTTTCAGGGTGAAAATTCCCCATTGGAGATGAGAGAGACCAGCTGTGTTTGGGTTTCACAGGCTGTCTCAAGATTTCTCTCAGATGTTTTGGTTTATGGCAAAGTTGAAAATACAGCATTATCATGATCATTATTACCATTTTCATTTATTCAACTACCACTAATAATTAATGTTTACTGAGTACCAATAATATGCAATAAACATTGAATTAGACTTGGCCTCTGTCCAGTGGGCTTGTTGGAAATACGAAAAGAACAAGTTATCACCCAAATTTTAATCTCTTTAAAATATAAAGGGAGTCACAGACTCCCCTTGGTTATGTTTTGCTAAATGGACTGATACTAAGAATGCTGACTTTTAGCATGCCATCCATGTTTTATACCAACATTTCCTAAAATGTGTTGTATAAAAAAAACAAGACATCCACAAAAACAAAGTTAGGAGACAATAGCCTAAATAAAAGTAAATATGTTCATTACTGCAGGATTTAGCTGTAGTAATCGAATGGGCTAATATGCCTTGTGAGCACCAAGAGGGAAAAATATTTCAAACTTATTTGGGCAGGGAATTGTTTTCTAAAAGACTATAAAAATGTGTGTGGATTTAATAATTTGTTCTGAAATTCAGAATACATTTTTCTTTTTTTTTACAGTGAAGGAATTTTATTCCTCAGGTCCCTTCCCTATCCTCTTAATTCACCAAAACCTTGGTGGCACATTTTTACTATCCTCAAAAAAACATTGTGTGTTTCACAAATGAGTAACCCTGAGAAAAGTGTGTCGCTCCTTCCTGCAGGATGACAATCACACTGTCAAGAGTTGGTCCAAGGAGCCCTTTCCAGAATCCTCACAGCACTGGGGCCAGCCAGCCAATTGTATGACACATTAGGACAGTCATTTTTACTGCAGTGTAAAAATTTGAAGACCAAGCTTTTATGAGTATTAAAGCTACTGAGATCCTTGGCACACGCTATAAAGGCTACAATAAATATGACCGACAATACCAAGTGTTGGTGAGAATGTAGAGCAGCTGGAACTCCCACACGTTGACAGGCATTGCTGGGAGTGTAAAACAGGGGAACTCTTTGGAAAACTGGTACTTTCTTAAGAGGATAACCACACGCCTATACTATGACACAGCAGTTTGGCTTCTAGGTTTGTATTCAAGGGAAATAAATGAATCTGCCACAAAAAGGTTTGTACAAGAATGTTTATTTATAATAGCCATATATGATCATCATTAGGAGATTGAATACCCAAGTTATGCTATATTCATCATTAGAATACTACTTAGCAATAAAAAGAAAATATCCTTTTTTACAAAACAACATGGATAAATCTCAAAGTAAACGAATCTGGTTAAGCAAAAAAAGCCAGACACAAAAGAGTACATATTGTATGATCTCATTAACATAAGGTTTTAAAACTATCAGCAGTAATTCATAGTAATAGAAATCAAATTGCCTTGGGGTAAGGAAGTAGAAGCAGGTAGGTTGGGGGATAGTCCTGAAGGAACTCTCTGGGAGGAAGTAAAGGAGCTATTTCTTGATTGGCTGGTAGTTACATAAGCGTTTACACTTGTCCAAACTCATCAAACAAACCCCTGAAGTTCTGTGTTTTGGGTTGTATGTAAATCACACCTCAATAAAAACAAAGATGCACAAATGATTGGAACACTTTACTTCACACAGCAGCTTTGTGAGATCTGTTATCTAGTGCCTCAGTCATGAACTGTCAGGAATACTTGTTTATAAAGTAAATACATAAAATGCAAAGTAACTCACTTGTCATGAATCAAGGGAGAGTGTTCATTTTAATCTTTTGGAATGAAAACTGTTAATCCCTAGATGATAATTCTCAGATCACTTGGACAGATCTCCTGAGCAGTCTTATTAGGAACTGATTCCACATAGGTTGTTTCCAAGTGCTCCTGGATGTTACATTGTGAAAACTCATTTTTGATACATGGCCAGCTGACCTGTAGCCTTTTATTTTTCAATTAAGATGATCACTGACTCTTTATGACTCTTACTTACATTTAGGCCAAATTACATTCTCTTGATCTCAGTATAGCTTTTTGTTTATTTGCTGGTAGATGCTGTAGTCAGACTCTTAAAGCAACCAACATGTATTAACTGTAAAACCAATTAACCTGAGAAACCGAAGAGTTAACACAAACATAATGACCTTTCTAGGTTCAATCAGTATCATTTTGACGATAAAGACAATAGTCATCAACTATTATTGAACAAGCGACATTATTTCCAAGGTCCTTTTCAGCTTTAAGAGTATGGTTCTGTGATTTAAAATTTATGTATCAATATTGAAATTTACAAATAAATATAATGTATGTGGTAAAAGCATGAGCATGTGTATATATGTAAGACTTATATAAACCTGGTAGGTTTGGGCACTTTTAAAGATTCCTCACATCTTCACAACCACCATTTGAAGTAGATACTCTTAGCATGGCCACTTCACAGATGAGAAAACTAAGACCAAAAGATGTTAGCGTGCTTGCACAGGGCTTCACAGATCGATTTGTCTGTGTGTCAGTCTATCATAAATGTGTGTAGTTGGAAGGTCTGTACATCTCCCTGTCTATGTGTAATGTGTATTTGAATTAACGTAGTTACCTCTGCGAGACTGAGCAACTTCATGTGAATTCGACCCCCACAAGTGTGTGGCACAGCACCAATGATGCATAGTTTTGTGTGCAAGAAAGGGAGGAATATTAGTCTGCTTGGGCTGCCTTAACAAAATACCACAGACTGAGTGGCTTAAACAACAGAAATTTATTTTCTTACAGTTCTGGAAGCTGAAAGGCCAAGAGCAAGAAGCAGCAGCGTTGGTTTCTTTGAGGCATCTCTCCTTGGCCTGCAGCCACTCGCCCTCTGCAGCCTCTTCGCATGGCCTTTTCTCTGTGCACCTGCCTCCTAACCCCTTCTTATGAGGACGCCGGTCAGTTCGGATCGGGGCTCACACTAATGGTCTCATCTCACCTTAATCACCTCTTTAAAGGTGCTGTCTCCAAGTACAGTCATATTCTGAGGTGCTGGGGGTAGGATTTCAGTATGGGAATTTGCAAGGGAGAGTAATGCAGTTCATCCCATAATCAGAGGTCAGTGAATTTCTCTACTTTGTTCTTCAGAACGACATGTGTGAGACTAATTTCAAAACCCCTCCACGTAACATCTTTGTTTCTGTAAACTCAGTGACTTACTTAGTAAAATGCAATAGGAGAAAGGAAGAAGCAAGCTTACCTCAGAGCTCTGGCCTTCTGAGTGTTCATACGGAAGCTTCCCCAACCCCTTCTTTCTTCCTACCCCATGGCTTCTGCTGTGCCTCAGACAGGAAGCTCAAGGGTAGGTGAAGAGAAGAGAATAAGAAAGCCCTAGAGGTCCCGGGCTGGTGAAATAGACTAGCGATAAGTCCGGCAGGTGCCTGCTTCCAACCATGGTGATGGCGAGGGCTCGATGGCTGTGAGCTAAGACAGGCAGTCCCGGAACCCAGGGGGGACAGTTGTTTTGGACTCGGGCATCACACTCCTCTTAGGTGGCCACAGAGTCAAAGTGCCAGATCTGACTATCCATTTTACCCAGCAGTGACCACAATTCAGGACTGGAGAAGAGGCCCGTAGGAACCAGACATATGTCCTGGTTCAAATACTATATGGCGGGGTTCACCCCCGGTGAGGATATAAGTGTAAATATGGAATTGAGAGAGAACACCAGTTATATGGACAATGTATAGCAACAATCTGTTCAGGAAGGGAGGCTAGAGGTTACCAGCCATTTGGGGGTCACTGCAGAAGTTCTGGTTCTTCCCACTAGTGGGGGCTGAGATTCCAAGTGCATAGTCAGTCTCCATCAGGGACAGCAGGGCTGGGCTGGGCAGACGCAGAGGGTGCAGGTCATTGCTACTGAACATGTCTGGGACCAGCAAGGACCATCAAGGATGGGCCCTGGGGACTCTGAGACCTGCCTGGGTTTTGATCTTGTTGCTTTTCTATATGCCCCTGGGCTTTTTCCTCTCCTTTGTGAAGAGGTCCAGTCTCTCCTAATTTGATTTCTCCTTGACCACATGTTCCAGAATGCATTCTGTTCTGGCGCCTTCTCACTGCAAATTATAAACAGGATAAAAACTGGGCCAACAAATTGACTTTAGAGAGCAGAGCTGCAAAGGCAGAAGGCGGGCTACCTGACCCAATCGGTCTTTTTCCATCACTAATGTTTCTGACTCTGTGATTATGATTCTATGAATATGATTGCTGCTGTGCATTTGGTCTGCCCGCTGATAAATGTGGGACAGTCCTCCCCTCCTACAGGCACATGCAGGTCCTCTCCCTCACCTGAAGTCATCCTTCTCTCCTATCCTTCCTGCCACTTGTTTCAGCGATGGCTTAGCTGTGTGTCTGAGGCCTGGCAAGTTCGCTGATGGCTCCTGCTGGTTAATTGACCTTGGGTTGTAGAGAGTACCTTTGGCTTCTCCAAATACAGGAGTATGTTTGGATTTCCAAAATCTCTGCCAAGCTTTTCGGGCCCCTTGCAAAGTTGTTCCTTCATGTAGTTATAGATGATGAATCTTGACTTTTGTGATGGTAGAGAAGCACCTACTCTCAAAATGCAATCTCTTTGTCAGTTTCATAATTTCCAAGTCCCCAAGGGAGGGACTTGGATCTCTGACCCAGTTAGATTTCCTTCACTTATATATAGTTCCATAATATTTGTGTAATTGGTGAGACTGCCTCACTTACGGATTGGGTCTTTCCTATAAGAGAGTGTCCTGTAGAGGTGGTTTCTGTGTCTGAAGTCATTCCAGAGCTCTTTTTCTGCCCTTCAATTGATTTTTCTCCTTTGCATGAATTTTCACAAATGCACAAATTCATTTTCACAAATTTACACAAAGCTGTGCCTTGGCTGGAAGCCCGCCCCCTGGGAATGGCTTTGCCAAAGGTCATCCACTTGGCTGCTGCTGTTTGGAACCTCTTGTCCTTGATGGAGGGATTGATGGATTTGAATAGGAGGTTTTCATTGCCATGCATTAAACAGCTGTTCCCTCTAAGCAGATGCTTAATACGGTTCCTCTTCCAAGCCTGGTGAAGGGAGTTGGCCCTCCAGCTTGCAGTTGAGAGAAATGATCTGAGAGCCTAAGGATACATAGAAAGAATTCCGTGGTGGTTTGGGGTAAAATTTCCTTCTTGGGTTAACATTCGGAGCATAAGAGGTAGTTTTGAAAAGTGGCCTGTTGATTTGATGAAACTGAGATGTCAGGGCAGCACTTTGAGGTAGTGAGACAGTACAAATGCTACTGGCCATGCCGCCACTGCCCCCTGTGGTGAGGATGCATGCGGCACTTGTGCTGCAGGCTGCCTGTCCCAGTGGGGAGGGATTGTTCAGTGCAAGCTCCACCGCCCCACACATGTCCTGCTGCTGGAAGCTCACCTCCACTTATTCCATTTATCTGAAGACTTGGCCAAGCTGTGTGCTGCTGTGACCCAGTTACCATGGAGAACTTGTATATTCTTGGCTTCCTTGCTGCTTTTACAGGCAGAATTACAGAAGAGAATGTCTTTGCTGCTAGGAAATATAAATATTACAGAGAGATGCTCATTTTCTCCCTCTATGATGATTATTACCAAAGATATGCAAGACGACTTCATTACAGAACATTGTCCTTCATAATTAGCCCTTGTAGGCTTTTACAGGGATGGATAAGCCTGCCAGGGATGGATTGCGTTAGCCCCCGGCTATCGACTAGATAGACATAGACTGGAGCTACTTATACATTCAAGAGACTTTTGTGGAGTGTTTACTACATGCCAGGCACTGGGAAACAGGGGCAAATGCAGTACTCTCCTTGCCTTCAAAGATCTTATGGTCTAGTAATGGAAGACAAAACTCCAAACAAATAAATACTAAAACCCAAAATAAAAAAGAAAATGTTGCAATAGACTCAACCAAGTGCAAAGGGCATAAAAGGGGTGTGTGTGTGTGTGTGTGTGTGTGTGTGTTTTTGTAGGCCTTTCAAGGCTGGGTCACAGATGGCATTGCAGCTTCTGCTTTGGTCTTGTGAGTACAATTAAGCAGCCCTATGGAGACACCCACACACAGAGGAACCAATTTCCAGTCCTGTGAGTGAGCCAACTTGAAGAGGGTCCTCCAGCCCCAGCCAAGCCTTTGGATGACTGCAGCCCCAGCTAGCATTTGACTACAACCTTATGAAAGACCCCTGAGGCAGAAACACTTTGCCAGGCCACTCCCAAATTCCCTACCCACAGACACCCTGAAAGGCAATAAATGATTATTGTTGTTTTAGGCCACTAAGGCTGGGGTTGTGCAGCAATGGATGACTAAATAAGAATAGGAACACCATCAAAAAAGCAGGTGACTTAGAAGTGTCTGCCACCCGTCTACGTGACCTCTATCACAAAACACGCTGCCAACCCGTTACATAGACAAAGCACTGTACCTGCTATCAAAACCCCATCCTTCAAACTGTGTTTCTGGGCCTCCTCTCTCTTTACTTTCTCAAGTACTTTACCACTCTGCTGAAACAACTTTTATCAAGGTCAGTATCAAATAATATGTTAACAAATCCACTGATGGCTTTCCAGTTCTCATTTTACTTGAAACAATTGATCATGACCTTCTTTTTGAACCACTCTTTTCTTGGCTTCTATGAACCCTTATTCTCATGGGTTCCTTCCTAGCTTCTCAGAAACTCTTTTTTAGTCCTATTGAAGGTTCTTCTTTTTTTTCTCAATTGCCAGTTGTTGGAGTATTGGAGAGTCAGGTCCTAGAACACCTCTTCTTCTCTAGCTATATTTTTAATAAATAATATCAACTAGTCCTCTGGCTTTAAATACCAACAAATACTGATGATTCACAAATTTATATTTAGTACGGTGGTTAAGAGCATGAACTCAGGAACCAGACAATCTGAATTTCAATCCTAGATCTGTCACTTGATAACTGGGTGACCTTGATTATCTAATCTCAATCTTATTTCTGTGGTTACAATGATGACAGTACCTATTGTCACACTTAAGAGGCACTCAGTAAGCATGAGTGGCTCCTAGGACTACTATCACTACTACTACTGATGTTCCACAAACTTCAGAAACACACACACACACACATCAAATCTGTCTACTGGGCATCTCTACTGAATGGCCAGTAGATATCTTAAATTTAAGTCCAAAACAGAATACTTCATTTCCTGTTAACCCCAAATTGCTCCTCTCCTAGTTCACTCAGTCTTGATGATTGGCACAACTGTCCATCTAGTCGTAGCACATATAAAAACGCTAGGAGTTGTCCCTAATTCTTCACCTTCCTTCATCGTAAGTAGCGGATCTGATAGGAAGCCCTAGTGCCCTTATCTGCAGAGCATGTCCCAATGTATCCCTGTCTCTCTGCCTTCGGCAGCGCCAGCATTGTCCTAGCTGCTGGTACTTCCTGCCTCAGCTATGAAAATGCCCTATGCCCTGGTCTCCATGCTCCCATTTTTGCATCCCTTCCCCAACAAAGCATTCTCTATACAGCAGTTACCTTTTTAAAGACACAAATCACATCACATCACATCACCTCATATCACTTACAAGTTCAAAATCCTGAAATGTGGTCTGAGACCACTTAGAATACAATTCAACATCTGCTTCATGGTCAGGCCCTAAACTACATATTTCGCTTCACCTTGTAACCACTACCCACCACACCACACACACACACACACACACAGTCTGCCCTTTGCTTGCTCTGCTGTAGTCTCACAAGACTTCTCTCTAAATTCCACTTGATCATTCTCTGATGCATCATCTTGTTTCATTGTTGATCATCATGATTTTATATTTATTTTCCTTTATGGTCCTTATGTTTTCTCTTTGTTTCCGACTCCCCCACTAGATGATAAATTTCATGAGAACATGAATCTTATGTCTCTTATTGATTGATGAATGCCTGGCACTTAAAACAGAGCTCAGAACAGAGAAAGTATTCAATACATTTGTTTAATGAATAAATTGCAAAAAGACAAAGGTAGTAGTGTAAGAATATTTCCAAAATTCTTACTTGCTGACTGGTTTGGGTTGTGGCTACTTTCAATAAAATACAGAAGACGGGATAATTGAAGATGAGGTCATAAGAATAATTCTGGGCATCTGGAGTTTGGGGTACCTGTGGTGTGACTGGATCAGTGGGGATTACAGCCATGATTCTGGAGTTCAGAAGAATTCTGGGGGATATATGTAGTTTTGAGTCTGCAGGCATATTCCATAAATGACCTAATTTCATGTGAGACTTTTCCCTAAAATTAGTCCCCAGGAAAAGGGTGAGTTATTTTGCTTTAGATTTCTTACAGAGCATTCTATAATCCAAAGTGCTCTCTTAATTACTTATTTAGGACAATAAAGTAATGTTTCGGCAGATGCATTAACCTGAAACTACCTCAATCGATGCTACTTTGGGATACTTGGGATATTTTCTGAAAGAATCAATTTTTTTTAAAAGGTTAAAGATTTTTAGCATTGATTTAAATAATTATTTTTATAGCTGTGGCCTAACAATTACAAGTGTATTATAACAAGGCTTTCAGAAATCATTTTAAAAGGCAACATAATGAGTGCCCATCACAAGCATAAACAACTCAATGAAAAACAAAACAATGACCATTTTATGCAAAAAGGTGCTAGTGGTTCAGGTTTTAATTTCCAGTTATGACATCATCAGAAAGGAGAGGAGTATAAATAGAAAATACTCAATCTTCCGTAATTAGTTTGACTGTAAAGGGAAGGGGAGGCACAGACTTTGGCTAAACAGGGGTTTACAATTTAAAGGGTTGTTTCTTATGAGAGGAAAGCACTGGGCATCCATGTAGGTGAAGAAAAAGAGCCAGAGGAGCATGAACAGTTTAGAGAAGGACGAAGGCTGATGGTGCCAGCAGGGTTAGAGTGGAGAGAGGGAGAGGGGACGGGGAGCCCTGACGGGAGGTGAGCTTTGTCTGGATGAAGGAGCAGGTCGTCCTCTGGACCAATAGATAATGAGATTGGAGGTATATTGTAAGTCTGTGAGTGTGGCGGTCAGAAGGGAGAGGGATGTCACGAGGCCCTTCACATCTGTCTAGTCAACCTTGCTAGGCACCGTGATGCCCAGCACCTCGCCCTGAAGTCGTCAGCACTCCTGCTTTTGGGAAGCAGCTTAAATAGTGATGGGAAGGGTCCAGACTTTGAATTCAGAATCCTTGATTCTCATTTAGTTTCCTAGAGCATTATTACTGAGGTTTGTGAGAGGCTGTGATCTCCATAGTTCCTATAGCACTTGCAAGGCTCCGCTTCCTTCTGACCCAGAAACCCCTTTCTCACAGCGTTGCCCTGGGGACAAGGAGCAGAAAGTTCATCCCCCACTCGGAATTTTCTGGTGAGCACCCCCCCCCCATGGCTTCCTGGGCGGCAACGCGCCAGCCTTTCAAATGAGAGTGTTAAACTCCATCTCTCCTCCAACTCCAACATTTTAAACATCTATAAACACTTAGCTCATATGATGCCTTTAAATAATAAAACAAGGTGGAATATAATTAAGGGGCAAAATGAGTTGTACAGACAATTTGTGCTGTGAGCAAGTCTTTTTAAGTTGACTAATGTGACATTGTTCTCCAGGAAAAGAAAACTTCAGCATTTTATTTTCAGAATTACCTGATACAAATTAGGTCACGGGAGTGTGAGGGGGGAGGACTGAAAAAGTCCCAGAGCAACTCTCAGGTGACATAAACTCCTGATGTTCTTTGTAATCCCCCGGAAGGGTGGGGAAGGCCGGAGCCGCGTGGCTATGGCTGAGGACGACTCGGCTTGTGTCCGAGGCCCTGCTCCAGCCTGCAGAACAATGAGCCTGTATCTGGCCAGCACCCGGCCGTTATCAGCTAGCCGCAGGCTGGGAAATAATCTCTAACCGCTAGGACAATGAGCGCCGTATCTCGGCCAGGTAATGAGGAGTCTTTAAACTGCATCAGCTTCATTTTATTATCCTTTAGTTTTACACTTCTCAGCCCAGAATAGTCTTATCTTTTCCTTTTTGTTGTTCTCTAGAACCCCTTCCTTCTCCACAAAGGAAAAGATATTAGGTGGCCTTTTCCTTCCTTTCCTTTTTCAAATCTGAAACCACAGCATTATAATAAACCTCTATACAAATACACATATGTGCCTGCATAATTAAAATTACTTGCCTCAGTTTCTTTCGTTCAGTATCTGATCCAAAATAAGCAAATGTCTACCAGCTGCATGTTAATGACACAGACTTGAGGTTCCAGCCCTGGGCACTTACTGGGGTCCGGACCGATGGGCAGGGAAGGGATTCATCTACAGTCCAGCAAACCCGCAGACCCCTGCTGGAGGCACCTCCTAAATCAGCTTTTAAATGTGCTCAGAGACACCAAGTAAGAACTCAGATTGTGAGCTGCCAAGGCCAACAGTTTCTATGTTGCTGATTCAGTCTAAAGCATTAATTTGTTTTTTCAATTCATTCCATTTAAAAGCCATTACCATTCCAACAGGCATTGGCCAGGCTTGATAAAAGTTTTATTTTTCGTGCAGAATCACTAGGACTTTCCCCCCTGGCATCTCTCTGTAGTTGTCTTCTATCTGAGAGACAGTCTCAATGAGTCCGAAGGGCCTCGATAGGAAGGGGAGGAGGCACACCAGGGAAGATCAGGATCCACTTCTCTCGGTGGGTTTGCATGGCTAGAGACCGTGTCAAATGACTCCTAATTCGCAAGAATGAAAAAGACAGGAATGTGAAGCAGTGACCTGAATACGTGTCCATTAGCCTACGATCACTTTTAGTTTTTCAATTTTAAAGACATGTATAGGTTAATGATCAGAAATAAAGAATGTGGTTTTATTTAAAAAATGTATTTGGAAGATTTCAAAGTGAATTCCAAAAGGAGTTAAACATAAAAATGAAAAAGCATTAAAAAGTGCATAAGATATTTTTATAACCTTGAGTTTAGAATAACTTCTTAAGCAAGACTCAAAGTGCAGAAGTTATAAAAGAAAAAGGTTGACAGATCTGGCAATGTTAAGAAACTTATTACAATGAAAGAGACTCACAAATGAATTTAAAAGATATGTATCAGTTTGGAAGAAAATATCCATTATATCTATTAAAAAAGAAGCCATACCCCAAAATATGTAAGAATTCTAATAAAATAATCTAATAAAGGAAAAAAAGGTAATCTGATTAAAAATTGAGTAAATAGGAAATATACAGTAGAAAAGTACAAATGGATAATAAAGATAAAATGGGTGATTGATTTCACTAGAAATCAACTCATTACAAATTACAAGGAGATAGTTTATGGCAATGAGATCGGTAAAATTCAAGGAGATAAACAACATGTGGTTTTGGGGAGCAGAAGCATTCATCCTCAGGTACTGCAGTGGAGAGGGAAAATCTGGAAGTCCAGTACAGACCAATCTGGGATCACTGACTAAATTCTAATTGAGCATTTCCAAGAATCTTTTCTAAATAAATTCTCATACCATCACCAAATGTATGTGCGGGAGGATGTCCATGGCAATACGGTAATAGAAATTAGAAACAACCTACATGCCCATTACAAGGGGAAAATTTAAATAAATTATCATGTATCTTTTTAAGAAGCCCATAAAAAACATGAGGCAGATCCATACAGACATGGACATCTATCTTTCATGAAAAAGGTAAAGAATAAGTCTATTATTATCCTGTTTATGTAAATGAAAAGATCCTAAGGGCACAGAAAAGGTAGCATTTGAATGTCCCACAAATTGCTAAACATGCATTCCACAGTGGAAGGGCATGGGAAAAGAGTAATTGTGAACAGTGCCTACTTTCAAATCTTATATAGCATACTTCATTGTTTTAATTTTTTACTTATGAGTCTACTCTTTTGTTAATTATATAAAAAGAAAGGAAAAAAGATTGTAGATCCCAGTCACATGGTTAACTTATTAGTAATAGAGGAGTTTACTCTGCATGGAGTTAATTTGGAATAATTTGTTCATATCTTCCCCAATAAAAATTAGTTTATTAAGGCAAGGGCTATAGAAACAAGACATACTAATAAAAAATTGAGAAATTTGATTTAAAGGAAAATCTATTTATTCAGTCATGAATTTAACAAATAATTGTAGAACAACTGTTATATACCAGGCACTATTTTAAACATTAGAGATACAGCAATGAGAAAAACAAAAGTTCTTGTCCTTAATTTCTAGTGGCCAGTCTGGAGGCAGTGGGTGGGGTGGAGGTGAGTGTCAGACAACAAACAGATAAGCAAGTTCATATACAGTAAAATGTCCTCGTATGAAAACAGGGGCAGGGTTAGGAGGCTGGGGTTGGAGTGTTTGTGATGTTATGTGCCGTAGTCAGCGAAGGCCTCACTGACATAGTAACTTGTGAGTAGAGATGGGCAGCAAGAGGGACAGCAAGCACTTTCTAGAAAGAGAACAACATAGACAGAGGACAGCAAGTGCAAAGGCCTGGAGAGGGGAAACTTCTCCATGTGCTGGGAAGGCAGAGTAGAGAAGGGGAGAGTGACAAGAGTTCACAGAAATGAGAAGAAGATTGGGAAAATAATGAAATGTGTTGTGTTCATGTGCTAAGTAATTTATATAAATTACATAAATTATTTAGTCTTCCAAATTTCAGTGAGTTGACAATACTATTTCTGTTTTCAGGATAAAGAAACTGAGTCTCAAAGTAGCGAAGTATCTTGCCCCAGACTACATGGCTATCCTGTGGCTGAGTCATGTTTGAACCGAAGTCTCTTTGCATTTGGGACGTATGCACAGAGCTAGCCCAGTAATAGGCAAACCTATCAGTGTTACAGACACCGGTACCGTAATCCCCAAAACAGGGGCACAGTAATCTGTCTTTTTATAAATCTACTTAAATGATACAGCTGACTGATCTGCAAAGTTTAGGGACTACTTATCTAGTCTAAGCCTCTCTCGAGGCCATGAGAAAAGGGATGTCCTCAGGTTGAATGTCTCAGTGAGGCAGAGCAGGGCCGGAACCGAGAGCACCGACCCTCAAGGCCTCTCAATCTTTGAGGTACAGCACAGTAGGGCTTCTCCAAGAGTGATGCACACCAGAATCACCTGGAAACTTGCTAAGCTACAGATGCTCTTCAGTACATCTGGGGTGGGATCTGAGATTCTGCATTTTGGACCAGTTCCCTGAGGATGCCAGTGTGCTGGTCTGGGGAGCATACTCCCGTTTCCTGGGGAGCTTGTCAGAGCTGTGTGGGCCCCAACAATGGGCTTAGAGATTAGAAAATGAAGTGCTGTTATCCAAGATGTGACAATGACCTTAAAACATTATGTTGTTCTCAGCATAGAAGAGTGTTCCAGCGGCTCTGTGATAGTGTTGGGGAAAGAGATGATGTTGAAGGGAACAAAATGGGGAGGGAAGGGAATTCATTGACGTTGGTTACAGATGTAAAGAGACCTTCAAAGCAAAACTCGCAGATTAGATCTACACAGGAACTGGGAGGAGAAATTTGGGGCAACTATGTCGGTAACCTGAGTCGATTCTCCCCAGATTCTGGCGTCACTGATGTGGATAAGTGTGTACGTTTTAACTGGACTCATCCAGATTACGGGTATGGGAGAAGCTCTTCAATCAGTGCTGACCAGGACAGACACCGCAGCAGCAGCTGGGGGCGTTCCTCCCTTGGTGAAACTCTGGCCCTGTCCTCGCCAGGTCTGGGAATCTTGCCATCTTTACTACCCAGTTCCCTGTCCCTGTGTGATCTTCAGGGACATTTCCAGACACAAACCTGAGCACTGCTTTCCAGCAAAACTTAATTATCCAGACATGGTCACCAGCCATCCACTCCCTGTAGAAATCTACTTCACTGCCATGCTTTTCATGTTTGCCTAGGAGACGGGTCAGGCGAATTAAGATATATTGTCTTGATTGCTGGATGGCCGTTCTTTCTTCCCTTCCAGAGAGGTTACGAGGCAATGTCATTGAAATCGTGTTCTTGTGCATGTCACAGCAGAGGAACCTGCTCTTAGAGCCCCTAATAAGAAGACCTAGCCAGGAAGCAGACCTCACTGCATTATTTAGATGTTGTCAATCATCATCTTTTCCCCATCGCCACTAGCTCTCAGCTCAGAATGGCCAATGGGGAGAGTTCATGTTCAACTTCACTGAATACTCAGCATCTCTGGATCTCCTGTGTGGGGCTCTAATTCTCAGAGATGCTGGGGTTTTTGATTTTACAGGTGGTACAAGGCAGTCTGCCGGGCAGCCTCAGGAAACATGGTATGGGAGTGGCACACGATCTATCTAAGAGTTACATTGGAATAAACCAAAGTGTTTTTTCTTCTCTTATACAATAAGTACAGAATACTGAATGCTTCACCTCTGGGTAGCAAAATGAGTAGGGATTTCTCTCCACCAGCAACCACTTCTCCAGTGGACACTGGCTGGGTGTCCTCCAATTCAATTCAATCCTCTCTTTCTGGAGATAGTGTCAGATCCCACAGGTTTAGGGCTCAGACACATAGAC
The DNA here is from genome assembly GCA_008750895.1 of Mirza zaza. Lineage (NCBI taxonomy): Eukaryota > Metazoa > Chordata > Mammalia > Primates > Cheirogaleidae > Mirza > Mirza zaza. Next base: position 9,567 of record VSMD01068207.1, on the reverse strand, counting down.
TGGCCACCACTTAAGACCCTGGTCCCAAGTAGTATGTTGTCACCTGTACTTAGGACTGACTGGCTATCAATTGGCTTCCACTACCTGCTCCCTGAGTTCAATTAACTTGCTAGAGCAGCTCACGGGACTCAGGAAACACCTTATTTACTTTCTTTCATAAGGAATATCACAAAGATGCAGATGAACAACCAGATGGAAGAGATGCAGAGTGAGGCATGGGGGCGGGTGTGGAGCTCCAGCCTCCCTGGGTGCTGCACCCTCAAGGAACCCCAGCATGCTCAGCTCTCCTGAAGCTCTCCCAGCTTAGTCCTTTTGGGTTTTCATGGAGGTTTCACTACACAGGCATGATTGATTACATAATTGGCCATTGGTGATCAATTTAGCCTTCAGCCCCTCTCCGCTCCCCATCCTGTGGTTAGTCTTTCTGGTGACCAGCCAACATCCCCAGGCATCTAGGAGCCCCAGCCCCCAGTCATCTCATTAGCATACAAATGACACTCTTACAGCTCCAGAGATTCTAAGGGTTTTAGGGGCTGAATGTCAGAAAATGGAAGGAAGACCAAATATCTCTCTCTATCAGAACCTGATTCATGCTCTGTTCTCCTCTGGTTCATCCAGGATCGTCAGGTACATCTAATCTCGTTCAGCTCTGCTGCCCATCTATAAAATGGAGGAAGTGATTCTACCCAATTTCATGGGATTGTATTTAATTACTGAGATGCTTTGTTTATCCATCATCTGAAATGAGGTAGTTCAGACAAGCAAATATCTAAATAAAATCCCAGAGCAATTTTTAAAATTTCAATTATTAATACGGAACTGTTTCTAAGGAATTCTCCCTAAGAGAATTTTTTCCTGTCCTCGGCTTCTTAAATATAGTATATGTGATATTTTATAACCTTATTTTAATGACTCAAGGTCATCTTTGTGAACAGTGTTTATTGTACAGTGATGAATTTTGGTGATACTCTCTGGAGCTATTGAAGTACATGGTTATTTGCTTCTGCAAAAGAGAGCCCCAAGTTGCTATGCTTTTGAATTAATGTGTCTACTTTTTTATAGTTTTTCCTTATTATTCCTTACTTCCTGGATACCAGTCATCAATTTTTGCTGCTGAAATCTCATTTATCTTTAGTCAACATACATCTTCCTCCTGCCCTGTCTATGTGGGTCTAAGTTTCTATCTTGGCATCAGTTCTCAAAGTGAGATTCATTGACCCTATGGATGCCCAAGACCCTTTCAGAGGGTGTGTGAAGCCAAAAACTATTCTTTTTGTGAGGTCAAAATCATTTTCAAAGTAATACTAAGACATTATTTGCCTTTTCCAATTTGTTCTGCTAGTACAAAAGCAATGGAAGATACACATGCTGGAACCTTGGCGCTAATCACATTACTGTCATAGAACTCTGCTAACAGTCATTGCATTCCTCATTGCCACACTCGCAGGGGAAGTGCCAATTTAACTTAAGAATGTTCTTGTTGAGACAGCAGAAATTAATTTTATTACATCTCAACTCCGGAATACGTGAGTTTTCAGCATTCTGTGAGATGAAATAGAAGCATGCCCAAAGCACAAAGTACTCTGTTTTCTCAAGGAAAAATCACTTGTTAGATTGGGTGCCAGCTGGAGTAGCCACTCCCATTAAACCCCCAGCCCAACAGCATTCTTATTTGAAAGAACAACTGACAAACAAACTGTGGGTATTCAGATTTGAGTATCTGGCAGATATTTTCTTAAAAATGAATAATGTGGGCCCATCACTTGAGGGAAAACAACTGACAGTATTTCTTGCTAAAAATGGAATTTGAGCTTTCAAGCTAAAATTAGAATTTTGGAAACTTGTATTTGCTTTCATGAGCTTGACAGGTTCCCAATGTCTAAAGACTGTTCTGATGAGATTGGTGGTGATATTAACAGATGTGATTTTTCTTTTAAATTTTGTATAATGAAGTATGTCAACATTTGGAAGATTTGCACATCTCAGCAAATCTCTACATAACCAATATATAATGTTCCAAAAGGAAACGTGGAGCAAAAGAAGAATCTGTCTTAGTTAAGGTTCTCCAGAGAACCAGAACCAGTAGTAGACGTGTGTGAACCAGTGCACACGTGTGTGTGCACAGGTGTGTGTGTGTGTATGTGTGTGTGTGCGTGTGTGTGTGTGTGTGTGTGTGTGTGTGTGTGTGTGTGTGTGTGGAGAGAGAGAGAGAATGTAAGGAATGGGCCCATGTGATTACGAAGGCTGAGAAATCTGAGCTGAAGACCCAGGAGAGCTGATGTTATAGATATAAAACTGTACCTTTATGCCAGTCAGGGTATAAAAGTCTGAGACGCAGGAGAATCAACAGTGTAAGCTCTGGTCCAAGTGTGAAGGCCTGTGAGAGCCTTCAAGGCTTCTTCTACCAGGAGAGCCGGTGCTGTGAGTCCAAGCTGGAAGGCAGGAGCATATCCCCGTCCCAGCTTAAGCAGTCAGGCAGAAAGAGCAAACTCTCTCCTCCTCTCCCTTTTTGTTCCATGTGGCCCTCATTGGATGCGAAGACACCCGCCAACACTGGGAAGCGTAGACCAGTGTATTTTTCAGAGACAGGGTATCTCTCTGTCCCCCAGGCTGGAGTGCAGTGGCAGGATCATAGCTCACTGCAGCTTGGAACACCTGGACTTGAACAGTTCTCCTGTCTCAACCTCACAAGTAGCTGGGACCACAAGTGTGCATCACAGCATTGGCTAATTTATTTTTTATTTTTTGTAGAGAAAAGGCTTGTCTTGAACTCCGGCCTCAAGTAATCTTCTCGCCTTGGCCTCCCAAAGTGCTGGGCTTATAGGCATGAGCCACCCAGCAGCCAGCTAGTGAATTTTAAAGTAAGAGGGGGAAAATATTCATAGATATAGGTTCATATTCTACACAGAAATTAAGCTTTAAAAAACTGTCACTTGTGTAATCCTAGCTCTCTGGGAGGCCGAGGTGGGCAGATCCTTTGAGCTCAGGAGTTCGAGACCAGCCTGAGCAAGACTGAGACCCCATCTCTACTATAAATAGAAAGAAATTAATTGGCCAACTAATATACATAGAAAAAATTAGCCGGGCATGGTGGCGCATGCCTGTAGTCCCAGCTACTTGGGAGGCTGAGGCAGCAGGATTGCTTGAGCCCAGGAGTTTGAGGTTGCTGTGAGCTAGGCTGACGCCACGGCACTCACTCTAGCCTGGGCAATAAAGTGAGACTCTGTCTCAAAAAAAAAAAAAAAAACTGTCACTTGTTGAGGTTTGCTGAATGTCAAAGAGGAATATATATACAATTATCTGAAAAGGCTATTAAAATTATATTCTTATATTATATCTTATATATATATTATATTATATCTTATATTCTTATATTCTACCTACCTCACTGTGTGAAGTCACATTTTCTTCACATATTTCAACCAGAACAATCCATCACAACAGATTAAATGCAGAAGCAAATTTGAGAATCTAACTCTCTTCTATTAAGGCAGACATGGAAGAAGATATTTGCCAAAAGGTAAAAACTCTATTCACTAATTTTTATTTTCGAAAATATTTTTCATAGAAATAGGTACTCAGGTTAAAATGTGATGGGTTTATTACTTCTATTTTTAAAAGGATCATTAAATATGTATTTTTAGTTTTTTTTCAGTTGAATTTCTCATAAGGTAAATATTGATAGGTGTAATGAATAAAGCAAGTACTTAGAAGTCCTCAATAATTTTTTAAGAATGTCAATGGGTCCCAAGACCACAAAAATGGTGATAGATGCATTCTTATTCTTTATATATTGTCACCTCATCATAACCTCACAACCAATACGCCAGGCAGGCTGAGAAGGAATTGTTGTCATTGTCTTGCAGCAAAGCATAACTGAATTGCAAGTCTTGGTTAGAATCTACATCTTCTAGCTCCTAGTCTGTGGTGTGCTACACTAGATTTGGCCAGGAGAAGGTGATGGAGTATAGCCAGCTTCATGCTACTTTTGTCTTACAGGAGTGTAAGCCCTATCTGAGCTGGGTACTGAGGTATTCCTCTACAAGTCGTGCTCTTTGATGCACAGAGTGTGCACTGTCCTTATTTTTCTGCTAAAATACCTTTGCCTCTCCCACAATCCCCACATGCTCATGCCTTATTTCCTCATCACCCTCTGCTTACAGGTTACTCTGACCACCCATTCCCACAGCTCTCCCCACCACGTCAGCCTGCTTTGTACATTTTCCCTGCACCACTCACCCACTGACAAATTGTATATTATTGGTTTGTTGATTGACTCTTCTGCCTGGAATCCAAGCTCTGCCGGGGCAGACCCCTTGCATGCCCTGTTCACTGCTGTGCTGCCATGCATAGAACTGCGCCTGGCACAAAGTGGGTGGTAAATATTTGTTGAATGAAAGAATTCCCCCAACAAAGCATTGAATGAGTGTAACACTGGGAGAGGCAGACGGTTGCCCCAGTTTCCTGAGAGGGGCTCAGCAGACAGTCCCCCAGGCAGCTGGGGAACGAGTGTTTCAGTCCAGAAGCGGGACCGCAGGATGCACACTCCGGCCTGCAGCACGGCAAATGAAACAAGCAAACCCATGGCAAGGACTCGGCACATTGTGATTATTCAGCACTTTTGAGTTGTTATTATTATTGTTTTGGCATCTTGTCACAGTCCTTTTATTGTCAGATGTTATGTGTGTTATTTATTTGGTTATCTGTTTGCTATCTGCCCCTCCACTAGAAGGCAAGGATTTTCTACCATTCATTGCAGTAGCATCCATAATCAGTCAGTCCCTGGGACAGAGTAGACATTCAATGAATATTGGTTAAAAGAATAAATCATTTTATCATTAATTCTATTGGTGTGTAAAAGAATGTGTGTGTATGTGTGACCTTACTCAACAACTATACTGTAAGCTTTTTACGCAGGGCACATGTGTCACACCTAGTGCTTTCGGCCTTACTGCCTGCTGGAAGTAACCACTCCTTAGGGTGGTGTTCGGGCCGTTCACCACTGCCCGCCCCGTGCTCCACCCCCAGCCCCTGGGCTCCGCTTGTGTTTAGAGCAGTCCAACAGTCTCTGCATTTCCCAGCATGGCACCTCTGCTGCCGGAATGGCCTTCCCAAACATCTTAGCTGTGTGAATGCCTCTTCATTCTTGGGGTCTCAGCTCTGGTCTTCGCTCCTTCTGGAAGCTGTCCAGGCCAGTCTGGTTCAGTGCCCTCCTGCCTGCCCTGTGACGGCACAGCATGCCTCTTGCCTGCACTTACCACACCCTGTTGTCCTCATCTTTGTCCCCCTGGGACTGCCGGCTTCCTGAAGGGAGAGGCTGTCTGATCTATCTGTATTCCTACCACCTAACACAGGCATTGACGAATTAATGATCCTGATTAACAACCTTTTATTTAACCAGGGAATTGTAAAAGTAGAGTATTATAAAAAGCATTGTTTAAACCTTTAAATAATTTCAACTGGACTGTGTTGAACAATACGACAATAAAGCCTCGAATTTATTTGATAACTTCCCCCTGACAAGTTCCACACACTTCACATGCTCACTATTGTTCTTTCTCCCACACTTGATGCTGTGGGTGAATCCTCTTGCCTCTTGATGGAAATTAGTTGGGCCCCCACCCTCATTAACCTCTACATGAAACATGGGTAGGATCATTTATAATTTGTTGAATAAATGGATGAATAATGTGGTTATGGGCTCACTTGGAAGACATAAAGTCCTTTCAGCTACTTTCTATTGCTACTGACAACAGCACACTCAGAAATGAAGAAGATGGATCAAGAGGTTATTTGACTAGATATATGGAATTTTCTTCCAATTAAAATCCTTAAATTCTACAATAATTAACTAAAAATAAATTTTGAATTTCCTGCCTAGTGTGACCTCTCCTGCCTTAAAATTCCTCTAACAATTATTAGAATTATAAGCTATTTAATTCACAAGGCCTTGGACATCTTTCTTTTGTTCTGACTTGTTCGATTTTTCATTGTTATTTAAAGTTTCATATGTTTATGTATTGTTTCCTCTGTTGCACTGTGCTCTCCTAACAATGAGGAACTATTTCTCTTTAACCATCGTTCATAAAAGACTAGAGCTTCCTCTGGAGCCCTGCAGGTGTCTCTGGGAGTGTTAGAGAAAGGAGGGCGGGAAGGAGGGAGAGGACAGGAAGGGCTGTGAGAAGGAGATAATGAGCATTAGAACACAAAGCCCTGGGTTGCTACATGGCACCCCATCCCAACACAAAAAAAGCAGCTCATTTTTATAACTTGGTAATTTTTTAATATAGGACTTCATTGACAAAGACACAGAGCGAGATAGCCACTAACCACTGACGCATAGCATCTCTTATATCATCTGCTCTCCGTCTTTCCCACAAAAATGTGAGCTCCCTGAGGGCTAGGGGCACAGATTATAGCATATGTAATATTTTATACATAGAAGGAATGAATAGATAAGTGAGGGAATGAATGAATTTGCCCAAGAAGGGGTTTGACAAAGAAAGTTGGACTCTCAACTTAAATATCTAATTGCCTTGAGATATTTAAACGCATGAGAACTTCTTTTGAGTCAGGGATAATCTAAACATAGGGTAAGCATATAAATGCATTGTTTAAACTGAGACCCTTTCTAAAATAAAAGGAGTGGCATTCATAATTAGAATAATCAACAAATGTAGACAAGGACATCTCTGGTGAGACAGGACTTACAATCATGCCCCTCCTGAAGGCCCCTCCCAAAGGGATCTTGCTGCAGGGCAGAGTTAAGTTGCCAAAGGGTGCCTCAGGTCCTATTTGTTTCCGCCTTGTTAGAAGGGGCTCTTGCTTGCAGGGAATCTAGCAGTGCCAGAGTCCTCTGGGAATGAGGTGACCCTTTGGGTTAAATACCTCACCTGTACCATGCAAATTCCCTCAGTTCACTAACATCGAGCTCCTCTGCAGGCTAACTAGCCATTGGCATCTCTGAGGTGCCCACCTGATGAGTCTGAGATACAGTGTGTGATCATTTGCAAAGCAAAGGAATGCGTGGTGTTGTGTTGAATTTACAGAGTATACAATCAAGTAGAAATGCAATGAGCAAGCCCTGTGAAACTTTTTGACAGTGCTGATATTAGGAGCATAAGATTTAGATCAGACCATTTAAGAATGCAGTGGTTATGTTTTAGGAGACAGGGTTCGACCTGTAATATATCCAAGTTTATGTGATACATTCTATTATAATGGTGTTACACTCTGTTCATAAAATTACAAATGTCTTCCAGAAAAAGGGTGAGTCAAATGTTATACTGGCAAAGCCCCTGACATGTGTATTCAGTCCAGGGTCAGTGCATGATTATTAAACTGTACTGGAAAAATAAATAAATTGACATTTGAGACTGAAAATCACATCGTTTCTAGGGGTGTGCATACTAGCTGTGTGCAGATATTACATGTCCCTGCAGCCATGAAGTAATTTATGTGCTGCCATAGATTTCCTACAAGCCGGTCCATGCTGTTTGCCATAGAGCAGGCTAGATTGGTTCTGAAAGCAGCCCCACTCTCCGCTCTGCAACCGCCCTATTGAACGGGATCCAGAAAGCAACAAACCCCATTCAATTCCAGCCTTGGGGCTGCTGCCACGCCTTCAAAGGCCCTGGAGGCCAGGTCCTCCTATTATCTGCTCCCTGCCCTCATCCACTATCGCTGTGAGCAGTGTGTGGAAGAGGCAGTGGAGTACCTCACAGTGGCTGCTCAGGCAGCTCCTGGTGAGAAATTAGCCACTGGAGCCTGACCTCCGAGTGGGGGGCTCTGGCTCCGGAGCACTTGTCCGTCCAAATCAGACTCCGCCAGGCAACTTCTTCAGATTAGTCCTCCTGCTGCTCACTTCTCCCCAGATATGGATGCAAATGCTGATTGACCAGACCTTATTTCCCAAGAACAAGTTACCGCCTGGAAGAGGCTGAATGTGTGAAACTGGAAACAGGCTAAACGTGACCCTTTCATCATTTGGAGTCTAAAATTACAGACTATACAGATGAGACCCGTTATGAAATGGTGTACTTGGGAGGATGTTTATTTGCCAGTCCTGGTGTCTTAAATTACACACACACACACACACACACACAACATAGCACAGGGCTCGCACATAGTAGGCATCTTTTCTTGCTAATCATGTAAAAATGAGAAACTATGTTGAGAAGGCAAATGTGAAAATAGCTGTTGGCTCATGACTACCATATCCCTGAGTTCATTTAACAAGACAGTATCATCCTCTAGAACCAGGATCCACTAACCAAGAGCCACCAACAGTGTCCCTCAGAAAGAAGTACCAATGCTGAAATAGCCTCCAATGTAATTTCCGGAATCGCTCCTGCCCCTTCTTCCTGTGAGCCCTCAAGGCCATCCCAGTTCTGCCTGTGGAAATGAGAATTTTCAAGGCCACTTCAAGCACCAACCACAGCCTAATCTACATTTCTTCATACAGCCCTCCCCTAACCAAATAGCATCTATGCTTTCCTTGAGACCCTGCTGAGAGGTTTAATCACCGTCCCTTTATTGGCTTATTTCTTGCTGGGCTTATATTTAGTTATGAATAATCAGTCTTATCCTCAGCACTAGATAATTACATGACATAAGACTAGGATTGAGTTCATGAGTGAATGGACTTACTTTTTATTTTTTCCCACAGCCCTTTCATGAAGTGCTACCATGTGACAGGAATTGCACCGGGCACCAGAAAGCCCAGGGAACAAAATAGATGGTCCTTGCATTCACCAAGTTTCCTTCTGTCTAGCGAGAAACGTTGGAGAATAAACACACATTTATGTTCTGGTGCAAGTGTCTCAACTTCAGGACGCACGACATTTGGGACCAGATCATTCTTTGTTGTGGGACTAGCCTGTGCATCTAGGGTCATTAGCAGCCTGCCTGATCTCTGCCCCCTAGATGCCAGTGGCACCCCTCCCTCCACTCCAGTTGTAATGATCAGACTGTGTCCAGACACTGCCAAATGTTTCCTGGGGGCAAAACCACTCGATTGAGAATCACTGCTCTAAAGGGATAAATGTGATTATAAAGGCAGGTTCTATCTATGGGACCCTGGAGGAAGGACGTGTGACCAAGACTCCAGGGTCAAGGAAGTCATATTGGGAAGGGTCCCAGCAGGAGACAGCTGGCACATTCAACTTTGAGTGACCCTGGGCAGGTTTAATAAGGAACTAGTCACAAGGTGTGGGCAGGAAGGAGGGAGACCGCACAGACACTGTGATGGTCCTAGTTCCTGACAGCAGGCGGGCACCGGAACAGGAAGGGCAGAGAGGTGGGGCGAGGCTGACTTGAGAGGAGGTATGTCCTTTGGTGAAGTGACTCAGGGAGGTGACCTGCTGGGAAATACATATCTGAGCTCATCTTTTTCTTCCTCTGATCACCCGCTGGGCTTCCCATTGGCCATGTCACCCATAAGCTGAACATGATGGGACCAGTTGGTGTAGCCCATGGAAGTCAGAGGCTCAGGAGAGAAAGCAGGACCATGAAGGATGGGAAGGATGTCTGGAGGGTCAAAAGAGAAGTATCTACATAACAGGCTTC
>VSMD01068202.1:0-18771 GCA_008750895.1 Mirza zaza | reverse complement strand
GGCCAACTAATATATATAGAAAAAATTAGCCGGGCATGGTGGCGCATGCCTGTAGTCCCAGCTACTTGGGAGGCTGAGGCAGCAGGATTGCTTGAGCCCAGGAGTTTGAGGTTGCTGTGAGCTAGGCTGACGCCATGGCACTCACTCTAGCCTGGGCAATAAAGTGAGACTCTGTCTCAAAAAAAAAAAAAAAAAAAAATTAAAAAAAAATATTAAGGCCGGGCGCGGTGGCTCAAGCCTGTAATCCTAGCTCTCTTGGATGCCGAGGTGGGCGGATCCTTTGAGCTCAGGAGTTCGAGACCAGCCTGAGCAAGAGCAAGACCCCATCTCTACTATAAATACAAAGAAATTAATTGGCCAACTAATATATATAGAAAAAATTAGCCGGGCATGGTGGCACATGCCTGTAGTCCCAGCTACTTGGGAGGCTGAGGCAGCAGGATTGCTTGAGCCCAGGAGTTTGAGGTTGCTGTGAGCTAGGCTGACGCCATGGCACTCACTCTAGCCTGGGCAATAAAGTGAGACTCTGTCTCAAAAAAAAAAAAAATATATTAAAACTAAATTACAATACATGAGATAGCCATAAGAAAAAAAGAAAAAAAATATTAAAACTAAAACAATGTACTCTAGATTCATGATACAAATTACTAACTTTTCAAAAAAGCAACAAAAAGAATCTACTCCAGATCCAAATTTCTTAATCAAGTTAAAACTAAGAGATTTGTCACTAAATTAGAAAAACAGATCCATGAACAATCAACTAAACAATGAATGTTTCCCTCACACCAACTCCAAAAAATAAAATTTTCATGGGTTGGCCTCACAAAAGTTGTGTCTAAAGCAGAAATGCCCAGTTACGACACAATCCGAAAATGGTGGATTTTGAGTGGTTAACCACTTCGGTACGGTGCTCACCGGCTGTGAAACCTGGCCCACAGCCAGCACTCATTGTCCACATGATAGACGAATCCGTTTTGCTCTTGTGTGATGAGTAAAGCTTTAACGCACTGAAAGCTTGTTTTATTTTACAGGCAGCTTTACTTGTAATGTAAATCAGAATAGGTAACATATACATACATATTTTCATTACGCTATTTTTAAATGTTCACAATTTTATTTTGATACATGAAAAATTAGAAAAGTCAATTCAAAATTATAGTTTTATTTCATTCATACCATAAATAAGGCAAGTTTTTGAATATTACGATAAATTTTATTCTTTGGTATGATAAATTTCGAAGCATGGGACTACACATAGGCCAACATTACATTGTTTACAATATTATCTAGTACTACGCTTTTGTTTTTTGAGCATTCATCTTCTTAATGGATTTTTCCTTTTTGTTTTATCACTATTGTAAGGTGCTGGAAAATGTCTTTCTCTAAAACGCATGAGATTTTCTGATGCAGTACAAGGGTTGTATCGCCTCGATTCGGAGTACTGTTGTAGAAGTTTTGTTATTAACACTAAAGTCGATGCTCAGCTGTGTGCCTTCATATCATGGCTGTCGGCTAAAGTGACACTTGCCTGTGCGCGTCCATCTGTGACTAACGACTATAGTTGACGCTCATACCGAAGTGGTTAAGCAACGTGGACAAGATATTAGCTAGTTAGGACGGCTGACAGCAAGGTGAGTTTGAATTATTGTCTGGAAGGGTTCCAGCAGTGTCAAATTAAACATATAGTCAGGTCCTGTTATAAACCAATCATTATTTTAAGTATGTGAGGAAGATTACATACCTCAAATATTAACTTTGTTCATTTACCAAATATTTATTGAGCCCAAACTATGTACCCAAACACTGTATCAAGCATAAGCTCTGGTTCTTAAGGAACTTGCCATGAATTATTAATAAAAACAATCGTATTAGGTTATTAAGTATGGAATGTCCAATTTCCTTAAGTAATAAGTTTGGCAGTTGATATCTCTGACATTTTACTTTGACACTTCTTGTTTTTTTGGTTTTTATTGTGAAGGTACATCCTCATTCTTTCAAACACATGTTTTGGCTTGTGATTATCTTTCAAAAAATTTTTGAGCAATTTTTGTGAAACCATGGATAAGTCAAAAATTCATGTTATTTTTGAATATGAGTTCCACATGGAACCAATGCAGAACAGAAAGCTCCAAATATCAATTAAGTGTTTGGGAAGGATGTGGCTAATGAACACACATATGTCCATGATTTGAGCAGTTCCATTCTGTGATTTTAATCTTCAAAATGAGCCCTGTGGGTGACCTGAGACCTAGGTAGATAATGATGAGCTGAAAGCTGTAGTGGAAGCAAATCCATCTCAATCTATCCATGAATTAGTAGCAAGGTTTGATATTACTATTCCAACAATATTGGGTCATTTGAAACAAATGGGCAAGGCAAAGAATCAGGATAGATGGGTATCACATGAATTAAACGAGCATCCGAAATCATCTCAAAGCTTGCCTTTCTTTGCTGTCATGACATAAAGGCGAACCATTTCTACACCATATTGTGGCATGTGATGAAAAATGGATTCTTTTTGACAATCTCAAGTGTTCAACACAATGGTTGGATAAAGATGAAGTGCCAAAACACAGTCCAAAACTAAATATTCGTGGAAAAAAAAGCTAATGTGTCTGTTTGGTGGTGCAGCGCTGGTATTATCCACTACAGCTTCATGAAACCTGGTCAACTGATTACAGTGGATGTCTACTGCAACCAATTGGACAAAATGATGAGGATGCTTTTTTTTTTTTTGAGACAGAGTCTCGCTTTTGTTGCCCAGGCTAGAGTGAGTGCCGTGGTGTCAGCCTAGCTCACAGCAACCTCAAACTCCTGGGCTCAAGTGATCCTCCTGCCTCAGCCTCCCGAGTAGCTGGGACTACAGGCATGTGCCACCATGCCCGGCTAATTTTTTCTATATATATTAGTTGGCCAATTAATTTTCTTTCTATTTATAGCAGAGACGGGGTCTCGCTCTTGCTCAGGCTGGTTTGGAACTCCTGACCTCAAGCAATCCGCCTGCCTCGGCCTCCCAGAGTGCTAGGATTACAGGTGTGAGCCACCGCGCCCGGCCGAGGATGCTTTTGATGAAGCAGCTGAGGTTGGTCAATAGAGACAGGCCAATCCTCTCTCAAGACCACATGTTGCACAAAACTACAGAAGCTAGACTTGGAAACTCTCTGTCATCCTGCATTCACCAGACCTTGCACCAACTGACTACTACTTCTTCCAGGCTTTGGATCACTTCTTACAAGGAAAAATATTCAGTTCTCAACAAGCTGTGGTAAACACCTTTCACGATTTCATCCACATTCACTTTCCAGGCTTCTTTGCTGCTTGGGATAAGCAAGCTACAGTTAAGATGGTTTTGCCATTAAGATGGCAAAACTGTATCAACAGTTTAGGTATATACTTCGATTAACTGTACTGCTTCTTGTTTGAGATATAACAACTTCTGATTCGAAATCGGACATTTCATATTTAATGATCTAATAACCAAAAAAGTTGAAAGTTATTACATACTGTGTGCCAGATACTGCTAGATGTTATACATTTAGCATCTCACTGAATCCCATTTTAAAGATGAGGAAATCTAGGCTTAGAGGTTGACTAACTTGCCCAAGTTCGCATAGTGAGGATGTGATGCTGACATTAGAACTCCAAACTGTTCCAGGACTGAAAATCCTAACCACTGTGCATATTGCCTTTAGCAAGGAAGCTAAGAAGACATAAAAATCTAATTATCATTTAAGGTGAAAAAGGAAAAAAAGAGCTGTAGATAATTAAGGACATTCTTCTAAGTGAATGAGCGAGAATGGCTTTGTGAAGCAAGTGATATTTGCACAAATTTTTGTAAGATGGACAGGATCTGGTTGTACAGAGAAAGGAAATGAAGGACAAGGTGTAAGAAGTACAGGGTGGTGGAAGGCATATTACACTGGAAGCTGGAAGATCTGCTTCAAGCTTTACTCCTCTATTCCTTAACTGCATGACAAGATGCAAGCAACTTACCTCTCTAGGCTTCAGTTTATTCTTCTGTTAAATGTCCAGTTTGGTTCATTTAATAAAATACAGATGCTATATGCAGGAAGATACTCTAAACAAAATCATTTATAAAAGTAAAATCTAGGAAACAATGTAAGTGATCAATAATCAAGAAACAGGTAAATAACTCATTATCATGAAGACTTTCTGACAGTAATTGTGGAGATTGTAGCAATACAGAAAAATGTAACATTACAAAACTATGTGCACTATTACAAATATACATATGAGCAAACACTAAAGGATAATATACAGAAATAAAATTTGAAAAATAAAATATACACATGCTTGATCTGTTCCCCATACCTCTTGCAAGTAAAAAAAAAAAACAAAAAACCCTAGAGTTAAGACCCGAAATATAGACACATGCCAAGAAAAGATTACAGAAATATACAGGGAATAGCAATTAGTTTGGGGTAACTCCATCATTCAATACATCGAAGAGAACACTGAGACAAGGATAGGCTAAGGAGGAGTTTGGATGTTATGTTGGAGGCTGTAGGAGATCATCTTCTGAGCCAATAAGTAACATAAGACACATCAGCACCATCACTCTGGAACCTATAGTCTTATTAGCAGCCTTGGGGCTTCTGGTTTCTGTTCATGCCCCTAATCTTCTCATGAGAGCAATCTAAGACAGCTCTTAGGGATGGAAGTGATGTCAATTACCTGGCATATGAGATAATACTCTGTTCTCCCTTACCTGAGGCAGACATCATTAATCAATCACAGTACTCCTTCCCAATAAGCCTAGTTGCCTCAGAATATTTCTCAACACAGTGCTCCAGGAAGCCACTGTACCCTAGAAAATACAGAGATTTACCATCTCCCTTCTCTTGAGCCTTAGGACCAGGACCTATCTCTTCGATTTACCTAAAAAGTACTCTCAGTAACACTATATCCCAATAGGTACAAAACTTACAGATTATTGACAGGAATTCTTTATTCAGCCTCATTGTTGGCCATGTTTGAAGGCAACAAAAAACATTTTCAAATATGCGAAGATTCAAAAAATATATCACCTATATACCCTTTCTTAAAAATGTACCTGAAGAAATCAGAGAGACAGAAAGCAGACGGGTGGTTGCCAAGGATAAGGGAGAGGGAGGAATGAGGAGTGATTGTTTAATGGGTATAGAGGTTGTTTTACAAGATGAAAAAAGTTATAGAAATGGATGGTGGTGATGGCTGCACATTATGTATCTAATACCATGGAACTGTACACTTAAAAATGGTTAAGAAAAAAAATGTGGTATTATATATATTTTACCACAGTAAGAAAAATTTACTTGAAGATATCCAGCTAGCCAACTAATGAAAAAAGAAAAAACACTTCTGATTTAGAATTTGTGATGTTTGAAAGGACTAACAGTTAATAAACATTTTAAGCTAAATAAGTTTTGTAATTATGACTATAATGCAGAATGTAAATATGCTACAATTCATGAACAAAGCCACGATAACTTTTCATACAATATTCATGTAATATTATATTATTACAAAAAAGTAACAACTAATAAAATAAAAAGACAGTCTACCCTATACCTTACCAAAAGATGGGGCAAACGTCAAAGATGCATAGAGAAATGTGTAGAAGAACCTGCATCAAAACGTTTACATGGTTGTCTCTGGATGGCTGAATCAACGGTGAATTCTACTTTCTTCTTCTTCTTTAATTTTCACCAGTGCTTGTTCCCCACTTTATGGCCTTTGGACTTGCTGCTCCTATTGCCTAAAACACCTTTTCCCCGTCTTCTTCACATGGCTGGCTCCTTCTCATCACTTAAATACAGCTTGCATATAATTCATCTCCTTGGACACACCGTCCTTGATCACACGACCTACAGGAGTCCTACACCTCCACCAACCACTATTATTTTACCCTGTTTTATTGTCTTCAGGGCACTTTATCAGAATCTGAAATTAAAAATTATCATCTATTTGTTTTATGTTCATCTCCCACACTAGAATGGAAGCTCCATGAGGGGAGGGCTTTGTCTTTGTTTCACTGATGTATCTTCCTAGGACCCTGAAACATACCATGGCCCATTATTGGTTGAAAAATGAATATATACTAATTTTGTAATGAGAACAAAAAAAAACAACCCCAAACTATAGTCATTTGAGAAGAAAAGCTGAGAGAATAACTTAGTTGAAAAAGTGAAAGGTGAGACCATAAGATATCATTCTATACAGACCTAACTGCAAAACATGTAAAAATGTGAGACCCATAAATGCTAGAGAGGATATGGGTCAATGAGAACTCTTACATACTGCAGGTGGGATATAAATGGATTCAGCTACTTTGCAAAACAATATGACATTTTCTTATAAAGTTTATCGTATGCAGCTAGGCGCGGTGGCTCACGCCTGTATTCCTAGCACTCTGGGAGGCCGAGGTGGGCGGACTACTCGAGGTCAGGAATACGAAACCAGCCTGAGCAAGAGCGAGACCCCGTTCTCTACTATAAATAGAAATAAATTAATTGGCTAACAACAACAACAATAAAATATATATATATATATATATATATATATATATATATATATAAATTAGCCAGGCATGATGGTGCATGCCTATAGTCCCAGCTACTCGGGAGGCTGAGGCAGGAGGATCGCTTGAGCCCAGGTGTTTGAGGTTGCTGTGAGCTAAGCTGATGCCACGGCACTCTAGCCTGGGAAACAGAAATGAGACTGTCTCAAAAAAAAAAAAAAAGTTTATCGTATGCATATTACCCAGCAATTCCACTCCCAGAAAAACCCTTTCACATATGCACCAGGAGACAAAGCCTATAAATGTTCAAAGCAGAATTGTTTGTAAAGCTAAAGACTGGAAACCCAAATGTCCTTCAAAAGGAGAATGGGTACTTTTCTGTGAAGCATGCTTAAAAAAAAAAAAGAAAAAGAAAAGGAAGGAGGAAGGGGAGGGGGAGGAAGAAGGGGAGGAGAGGGTGGAGGAGGAGAAGAAGGGATAAACAAACTCTGGTATATCAGATAATGAAATACCATACAACAGTGAAAATGAATGCAGTGGAGCTACACAAACAAAAAGGAAGAATCTTGGTATGACTTAGCATTATTCCAATTTTACAAAGCTGAGAAACAAGCAGAAATAAACAACAGATTGCTTATTTGGGTGTGGTGGCATGATTCTGTAATCCCAGCTACTTGGGAGGCTGAGGTGGGAGAATCACTTGAGCCCAGGAGTTCAAGACTAGCCTGTGCAACATAGAGAAACCCCAACTCGAAAAGTATGATAAACGTGTCTCACATATTCTTTTTTTATTAAATACTATGTTAAAGAAAGGAAAAATATTGGAACTCACTTTGGGTTTGATATCTATCATTCAATGTGAACACTATTCTTTTATGATTTCCATGTTGAAATTAAGTGAATGCTTTTTATTTATTTATTTTTTTTATTTTTCAAGTCTATGCTTGTCAGAGTGAATGCTTTTTAAAATAATATATTAGTTCTAAAACTAAAATTTTTTAAAGATTGTATTAGGCCTTTAACTTAAAGCTAATCATATCTTACTCACAACTCTAGTCCCTAAATGTAGCATAAGTCTTCAATAAATATATATCTACTCAATTTATGATGATACATAATTGAAACACTATTTTTTTTTTTTTTTTTTTTTTGAGACAGAGTCTCACTTTATTGCCCAGGCTAGAGTGAGTGCCGTGGCATCAGCCTAGCTCACAGCAACCTCAAACTTCTGGGCTCAAGCAATCCTGCTGCCTCAGCCTCCCAAGCAACTGGGACTACAGGCATGCACCACCATGCCTGGCTAATTTTTTTTTTTTCTATATATATATTAGTTGGCCAATTAATTTCTTTCTGTTTATAGTAGAGATGAGGTCTCGCTCTTGCTCAGGCTGGTCTCGAACTCCTGAGCTCAAAGGATCCGCCCACCTCAGCCTCCCAGAGAGCTAGGATTACAGGCGTGAGCCACCGCGCCCGGCCTGAAACACTATTAATAAAAGTAGCTAACCTTTATTGAACTAGGAGCTGTATTAAACACTTCACATGAAGTGTCTCATATAACTTTCACAATCATCTCATGCAGTAGGTCCTATTATTATTATTTTTCTTATTCATGAAAGTACTACAAAGTTTCAAGAGAATCCAAAGGAGAGACCACCTATCTCAGCCCAGGATAGTCAAAGATTGTATTAAATAACATGTCCCAGATATGAGTATAGAACAATTAAACTTATATGGACACAATTTTCAATACAATTTAGAGTTTTAAAGTTATGTGCAGCACTTTTTTTCTTTTACACATTTAGATATAGTCTATCAGCAGTAAAATTAAGGCAAATGTTCTTGGCTGGGTTCCCATAAAATTTCCAAATTGTACCAGGTGCCCTTTACCAATCACCTTTAACTTCGATAAAACATGTAAAAAGTATACCACTAGTTGAGCTGGAGAGAAGGAAATTACAAGCGAGATGATAGAGATTGGATACTTGTCCCCTCCGAATCTCATGTTGAAATTTGATCCCCAGTGTTAGAGGTGGGGCCAAGTAAGAGGTGTTGGGGTTGTGGGGACAGAGCCCCCCATGAATGGCTTTGAGCCCTTTCCGTAGTAATGAGTGAGTTCTATTAGTTCCTACAAGAGCTGGTTATGTAAAAGAGACTGGCGCCAGCTCCTCCCTCTCCTGCTCTCCCTCTTGCCATGTGACACATCTGCTCTCCTGTCTTCTACTTTGATTGGAAGTCCCTGAAGCCCTCACCAAAAGCAGATGCTGGTGTCATGCTTCTTGTACAGTCTGCAGAACCATGAGCTAAATAAACCTCTTTTCTTTATAAATTCCCCAGCCCCAAGTATTCCTTTACAGTAATACAAAACAAACACACAAGACATTTGGTTAAATCTAATAAATTACTAGTAAATAAGCTGAAGATGTAAAGTACAATTTGGAAAGTAGGAGTTTTCAGGAGAATAGGAAATCCTTGATAAAATGCTAATACATAAAAATTTAAGGAAAACTTCTAAATTGAAATGGGAATTAATTTTATTGTTTGTGATGATTGAATATTTTATAAATTTGAATTACAAATCCCCAATACAAAGATGAAAAATGTTCTATCGCCATTGGAAGCCTATCTCCTTCACTTCTAAAAAGATTTTCAAGTAAACAAGACCAAAAAGTGAGAAATATATGTATCTATGTTTATGAATCAAGAGGTAAAAAGTCGTATTGTTAAAGAAACAGTAGCCTAAGATGTCATATTTACAAAGAACAAAGTCTTTGCTGCTTTGAGGTTATGGGTTCTAATTTGCTTTGCCCTATAGTTGTCCCAAACAATTTATCTCTCTGTGTCTCTACAAAATGAGATTGCATTAAACTAAATCTTTAAGGCAACTTTTAATTCTAATATATTATGGTTCTACAAAGACAGCAATTTTAAGTAGGTTTACAAATTCCAGTCTTGGCCAGGTGCGGTGGCTGACGCCTGTAATCCTAGCACTCTGGGAGACCGAAGTGGGCGGATCAGATTGTTTGAGCTCAGGAGTTCAAGACCAGCCTGAGCAAGAGAGAGACCTGGTCTCTACCAAAAGTAGAAAAAATTAGCCGGGCATGGTGGTGCATGCCTGTAGTCCCAGCTACTCGGGAGGCTGAGGCAGAAGGATTGCTTGAGCCCAGGAGTTTGAGGTTGCTGTGAGTTAGGCTGACACCACGGTACTCACTCTAGCCAGGGCAACAAAGCAAGACTCTGTCCCAAAAAAAAAAAAAAATTCCAGTCTTGAGCTGGGTGCAGTGGCTCACTCCTATAATCCCAATACTTTGGGAAGCCAAGGTGGGAGGATCATTTGAGGCCAGGAACTTTGGACCAGCCTGGGAAACATAGTGAGACCCCATCTCTACAAAAAAATTTAATTACCTGGGCATGGTGGTGTTAGAGTAGGAAACACGGAGACAGGGCTGAGATTGGATGTAGGTAGGGGCTTGAAGATGAGGTGCAAGTGTTAAAATAACTCTTAAGCAGAAGTTAATTAGAGAGGCTAAAAACTGCAGATAAGAACCAAACTGGCTTGTCTGCTATCTCTGCCACTTTACATGAACTGTGGCTAATTACAATATCATTTACATTGTGGTTTTAAACATCCTCCACCCTTGAAATCACCATGACAGTTCTAAAATAACCACATAAAGTATGAAAATGGTAGGGAACCCAATTCTAATAATTACTACCCAAATTTTTAGTAAAAGCCAAGCCCTTGGTCTTGAATATTCCTCTCCTCAATTAGTAAGACTACCAAAGATCTAAAACCACTTCCTCTCAGTGTAGCTGCTCTCCTTGAGCCTGCCCACTCTTTCCTGAGTGTACTTTCACTTTCAATAGCTTTTGCTTGCTTGGCTTACATACTGCATCCTGAAATTCTTTCCTGCGACAAACACGAAGAACTTGGGAAAAACCTCCACTCAGAGGCCAGTGACAGGGGGACACCCTGGTAGTCCTAGGTATTCAGGAGGCAGAAGCAAAAGATCGCTTGAGCCCACAAGTTCAAGACTGCAGTGAGTTATGATCACTCCACTGCACTCCAGCTAGGGCAATGTAGCAAGACCCTGTCTTAAAAAAAGATTCCAGTCTTTAAACCAGATGCAGTTCTTTTTCTTTTTGACAGAGTCTCACTCTGCTGCACTGGTAGAGTGCAGTGGTGTCATCACAACTCACTGCAACCTCAAACACCTGGGCTCCAGCAATCCTCCTGCCTCAGCCTCCCTCCTGAGTAGTTAAGACTATAAGCACATGCCACTAGGTCCAGGTAATTTTTCTATTATTTTGTAGAGACTGGGTCTCACTCTTCCTCAGGCTGCTCTCAAACTCCTGGCCTCAAGTGATTCTCTCACCTTGACCTCCCAAAATACTAAGATGACAGTTGTGAGCCACCATACCAGGCCTTTTTTTTTTTTTTTTTTACTAAGAGATAGTTTCTTGCTGTGTCACACAAGTCGGAGTACAGTGTCACACAAGTCCGAGTACAGTGTCACCATCGTACCTCACTAAAACCTTGAATTCCTGGGCTCAAGAGATCCTCCCTCCTCAGCCTCTTGAATAGCTAGGACTACAGGCACCCCACACCAGACCTGGCTCACATGTAGTAGAGTTCTGATCCTTGAACCCTGCTAGGGTAAACCAAAATAAAAGCTAAAAGTGTCTCCTTCTCCTGATGGGAAATTGGGAAGAATCGATTCAGTGTCTTGGGTTTCCAGGACTAGGATTTTCCCACCACTAGAGTATTGAATAGAGACTTTTTTTTTTTTTTACCAGTGCCTCATTCACAAAGTTGAGTCTGAGAAGGTCATGTGCAAAAAGGACTGAGAGCATAGAGCAAAACACTGGCAGTCTGGATAAAGATCCAAGTGAATTTCCAAAGAGAGATTTCACTTTGTAGATAGATTCTCCTGATTCTTCCTTCCCTTTTAATCATTTCCCACCCATGTAAGGTCTTATAACATATTCCCCATGGATAAGGGGTGGACTACTGTAATTTACTTTAAATTACTTCACCATATACAATGTGGTATAATGTATTATTTAGGTTAAGCTATAACTCAAGTGCCATCAAGAACACAGAGTCCCAGGGTGGTCTACTGGTATTCTAAACAGGAAACACATAACCAGAAGCAGCACCTACAAGTCAATCTGATAACCCTAGATATGTAGATCACTTGTTTTAGACACTTCCCGCTCATGCAGAACAGGCTGGATTAGAATCCAGTGAGGCCTGTATCTTTTACCCTTAAATTAATTCTGTAGAATAAATCCCCAAAACATCCTCTAACAGTGAATCCTGGTTTGTTTACCCAACACTTGCTATAAAAGGGACGGTCCTTCCTCTGAAATCTTCCTTCAAGTTCACTTTTCATGCCAGATAGTGGTTGGATTACCTAAAGGACAGAGAGCTGGGACTTCCTAGAGTCATGCATGACCAAATTGCTTAGATCAATTTTCTTCTTTGATTTGGACATTGAGGATAAATGTTTGCCATGTAAACACTGGCCTTTACAACATGCTGTTCTTTGTGCAATGAATTACCTTTCTCCCACTTTACCCACTGTCCAATAAATTCCAAGTCAAAGAGTCAGGTATCATTTCTATACAGTCTTCTCTCTTCAACCCTACCATCAGCAGGCAGAGAAGTACTCCATTTCTTTTTACAGCCCTTTGCACACACCTCTATTAATAGTACATTTTATAGCGCTAAAACTGTATAGTTGTTTCTCCCACTGGACTGTATGCTCTGTAAGAGTGTGCTATTTTCTTCTTTATTTTTTTGCTTATTTTTTCTTCTTTGTATACTATTTCAGGACTGAATATTTTCATAATTATGAAATATTTAAAACACATATAGCATATTCACATATCTACCTCCTAGCTTTAGCTTTTTTTTTTGAGACAGAGTCTCGCTTTGTTGCCCAGGCTAGAGTGAGTGCCGTGGCATCAGCCTAGCTCATAGCAACCTCAAATTCCTGGGCTCAAGCAATCCTCCTGCCTCAGCCTCTCGAGTAGCTGGGAGTACAGGCATGCGCCACCATGCCCGGCTAATTTTTTTTTTTTTTTGTATAT
This sequence comes from Mirza zaza, assembly GCA_008750895.1. Taxonomy (NCBI): domain Eukaryota; kingdom Metazoa; phylum Chordata; class Mammalia; order Primates; family Cheirogaleidae; genus Mirza; species Mirza zaza. The sequence continues at coordinate 6,158 of VSMD01068202.1, read as the reverse complement.
ATATTTTTAGTTGGTCAATTAATTTCTTTCTATTTTTAGTAGAGACGGGGTCTCGCTCTTGCTCAGGCTGATTTCGAACTCCTGACTTCAAGCAATCCACCCACCTCGGCCTCCCAGAGTGCTAGGATTACAGGCGTGAGCCACCACGCCTAGCCATAGCTTTAGCATTTTGCCATATTTGCTACAGATCTTTAAAAATAAAACATGACAGATACAACAAAAGCACTTTGTATAACTTTTTTCCCTTCATGAGAGGTAATCTCTACCCTAACTTTGGTATTTATCATTCCTGTGAAAATCTTCATACTTTTGTTACATATATGTATTCTTAGTGTTGTGTTGCATGTTTTCCAATATTATTTGTTATTGTATTGTAGATATCTTAATGCAACTTGCTTTTTATGTTAATACTTATCTATGTTCATATACCTTCATTCATTTTAACTATTTTTCATTTATTTATATATATTTAAATTATCCATTTCTCTACTAACAGTTTTTTTTCCAATTTTTCAGTTACAAATAATATTGCAATAGGGATTTTTCTTTATTTCCTTGTATTTCTCATTTTTCTAAGATATGTATCTAAAAGTAGAATTGTGAATTTAGGGATAAGTACACCTTCAACTTTACTAACTTTTGTTAATTACTCTCTAAAGTGGTTGAACTATTAATAGTTTAGTCTTTGTGGTAACTTCTGCTAAGAGTCCCAAAATATTAATTCTACCCTTCTTCCATCGATAATAGTTCCTCCAAATTTTAGATGGGCACCTAGCCTACTGGAATAAATATTATCATTTCCCATCATCTTTTGCAACTATCTGTGGCCATGTGCCCAAGGTATGGTCAATGGCGTACTTGTAGAGGTTAACTGGGTCACTTTCAGGTCATAGTCTTAAAAAGAAGAGATGGGCCTTCTCCTTGCTAGCTGGTATATGGATATGATGCTGACTGATAGAGTAGCTACAAGGAAACCAAAGAATGAAAATGCCTATTACAGTGGCAGATCAACAAATTAAAATGAACCTGTGTCTCAATTACCATATTAGCCTTAGGCTCTCTATTCTAGTACCATAAACAAGAGAAAAATAAACTTCCACTTTATTAAACCATATTATGGTCGAATCTCTGTTAAAACAGCCAGAGTGCAGAAACAAAAGCATATCCCACTGATGATGCAAAGAGTTGCCGCATCATCTTTGTCATCATTTACATCATCAGACTTTAGTTTTTGCCAAACTGAGATTTTTGAAATGGTATTAATTACATTGTTGTTTTAACTTGCATTTCCTCACTAGTGAAGTTCAGTCACCTTTTTACAACTATTGGCCATTCTAGTCTCCTCTTCTGTGAACTGAGATAAACCAGTTGACATCCCTTGCCCATTTTTCTATTGGGTGATAAATTTCTTGTCAATTAAAAATGTTATATATTGGCCAGGCGTGGTGGTTCACGACTGTAATCCTAGCACTCTGGGAGGCCGAGGTGGATGGATTGTTTGAGCTCAGGAGTTTAAGACCAGCCTGAGTAAGAGCGAGACCCCATCTCTACCAAAAATAGAAAAAAGTTAATTGGACAGCTAAAAATATATAGAAAAAATTAGCCAGGCATGGTGGCATGTGCCTGTAGTCCCAGCTATTTGGGAGGCTGAGGCAGAAGGATTGCTTGAGCCTGGGAGTTTGAGGTTGCTGTGAGCTAGGCTGATGCCATCGCACTCCAGCCCAGGCAAAAGGTGAGACTCTATCTCAAAAAAAAAAAAAAAAATATTACTTTTTAGAAAAGGAACAGTATGAAATTTGTACAAATTAAACAGGTTAAAGATTGCACATTCTTGGTAACTACTGGAGTTAAATACGTTGCCTTTTTGTCTCACCACTATTTACTAATTGAGAAGATGAGGACTGATGTATGCTTTGCCAACACCCTGACAGTTATCACAGCTTTGATTTGAAGATGGCATCGAGATGAACCTACTCAACATAATATTTATTGCCTAGTAGGTGCCAACCACTATGAATCAGAAGCAGAATAACCTCTTTCAAATTCCACAGTAATAAACTTAGTTATGTATTATGACTATTTCCAAGATAACCTGACCCATTCAAAATTGCTCACTGAATATTTTGAAATTTTACTTTTCTGATCTCAATCCTCCTAGGGTACTACATTGCCCAGAAGTCCTCCAGAAATGAAATTCTGAGGCCGAACACTAATTCCTGTATTTATGCACGCCTACAATCTACAGTTGGATCACAGTGGCCAATTACTGATTCAACTACACCATTCTATTCAGTGTCTTCTTCCCCAACATCATACTCTATCATGGTAACAGATCATCTGCCTCTTGTCCATTAACAAACCTTCCTCCCTGGGACTATCTGGTTTTTCTCCTGTTGATATAAATTTCCACAAATACCAGCTTTCATCCAAGAAATTCCACAATGGTGCCCATAAGTATAAGTGGCCTGCAGATGTGTTTAGTCCATACTGTTCAGTATTAATTTTTAAAAAATACAAAAGACCTAACTTCTCTAGAAAAATGAAATCTGGCAACCTTGGCTAACCATTGCACATAGCATAAGCCTCACCTATTAGGGTCACAAGCTCACCATTCCCCACTTTGTTTCACTAATCTTCATTACCTGTCTAGTTCTTGTACACATTTTAATTTGCAATCTTTGGTCTAGCCCTGTGATCAGTCCCCAACACTGACCAGTGTGTGACCTGTTAAAAACAAGGATGCGGCTGGGCATGGTGGCTCACGCCTGTAATCCTAGCACTCTGGGAGGCTGAGGTAGGCAGATTGCTTGAGGTCAGGAGTTCGAAACCAGCCTGAGCAAGAGCGAGACCCCATCTCTACTATAAATAGAAAGAAATTAATTGGCCAACTAATATATATACAAAAGATTAGCTGGGCATGGTGGCACATGCCTGTAGTCCCAGCTACTCGGGAGGCTGAGGTAGTAGGATTGCTTGAGCCCAGGATTTTGAGGTTGCTGTGAGCTAGGCTGACACCAGGGCACTCATTGTAACCTGGGCAACAAAGTGAGATTCTCTCTCAAAAAAAAGAAAAAAACAAGGATGCAAAGCAGGACATAAGCAGCAGAGGGAGCTAAGATTCATCTGTATTTATAGGCACTCCCCATCACTCACATCACCGCCTGAGCTCCTCCTCCTGTCAGATCAACAGCATTAGATTCTGTATTATAGTGAGCTGTACAATTATTATATATTATAATGTGGCCAGGCGCGGTGGCTCACGCCTGTAATTCTAGCACTCTGGGAAGCTGAGGGGGTGGATCGTTTGAGCTCACGAGTTCGAGACCAACCTGAGCAAGAGCGAGACCGTCTCTATAAAAATATAAAAAAAGTTAATTGGCCAACTAAAAATAGAAAAAATAAATAAATAATTAGTATATATTACAATGTAACAATAAAAATAAAGCACACAATAAATGTAATGTGCTTAAATCATCCTGAAACTACCTCTTCCTCCCCCCAGTCCATGGAAAAATTGTCTTCCATGAAACCAGTCCCTGGTGCTAAAAAGGTTGGGACCACTGGTCTAGCCTCCATCTATTCTAAACTACAGCTAACCTTTCACAATTAAAGAAACAAAAACTTTTTATTCTTGCAGACATTCCACAGGACAAGTTATATTTCAAAAATCCTTCCATTCTTCCTGAACAAATTTCACTGTTTTGTTTTGAGAACAGTTCTGTCCAAGAGACCTTTGCTATTGCAGAGTTACTCTTTAGCCAATCACTAACTACATGTTCTAAAGATCATGCTCAAAAGAACAGCATGACTGAGTCAAGTTTAAATTGCATAATGTTCAAATAGAGAAAGGCACCTCTCTCAGAAGCTCTAGTCTGTTTTGACGAACTCAGTTAACCCATCACTGGCAATTTAGTTGAACCTAGCAATTACTAATGCCTATTTTTAAGTGTCATGCAGCATGCTAGGTTTTAGGAATGCAATGAACAAGGTACTCTAGTACAAACAGGCAACATTTACGGTTAAGTACACAGTGCAATGAAAGCACGTGACACTTTTAACTCTGACTCAAGCATTACAAAAGCAATAGGTGTAACCCAAAACATTTGTACCCTGTAATACTTTGAAATTAAAAAAAAAAAGCACATATGAAGGTCATCATAGAGGCTCAGGAATTTATCACAGGGAATCGTCCCTCTGATAAATTTGGTAGTATTTGGTAGATGTGGGGAAATAGAAGTTACCCAAGTCAAAGTAGTGAGGAGAGGAGATAAGGTCTTCAGGCAGAGAATTAAGAGTTTACACAGAGGCCGGCGCGGTGGCTCAAGCCTGTAATCCTAGTTCTCTGGGAGGCCGAGGTGGGCGGATCGTTTGAGCTCAGGAGTTCGAGACCAGCCTGAGCAAGAGGGAGACCCCATCTCTACTATAAATAGAAAGAAATTAATTGGCCAACTAATATATATAGAAAAAAATTAGCCGGGCATGGTGGCACATGCCTGTAGTCCCAGTTGCTTGGGAGGCTGAGGCAGGAGGATTGCTTGAGCCCAGGAGTTTGAGGTTGCTGTGAGCTAGGCTGACGCCACGGCACTCACTCTAGCCTGGGCAATAAAGTGAGACTCTGTCTCAAAAAAANAAAAAAAAAAAAAAAAAAAAGAGTTTACACAGAGTACCAAGGAGGAGTGGCAAGAAATAAAGTTGGAAAGATAAGCAGGGGTCAGATTATTATTTTTTTTTGAGACAGAGTCTCGCTTTGTTGCCCCGGCTAGAGTGAGTGCCATGGCATCAGCCTAGCTCACAGCAACCTCAATCTCCAGGGCTCAAGCGATCATCCTGCCTCAGCGTCCCAAGTAGCTGGAACTACAGGCATGCGCCACCATGCCTGGCTAATTTTTTCTATATATATTAGTTGGCCAATTAATTTCTTTCTATTTATAGTAGAGATGGGGTCTTGCTCTTGCTCAGGCTGGTTTCGAACTCCTGACCTTGAGCAATCCGCCCACCTCGGCCTCCCTGAGTGCTAGGATTACAGGCGTGAGCCACCGCGCCCGGCCTAGGGGTCAGATTATGAAGGGTCTTTAAACCAAAAGAAGTAAATAAAGTTTCAAGGTAAAACTGTAGCCTCACTCTTGACTCCTACCTCTTACATGTCACTTCCAACCATCCAAATTTTATCCTAGGAAAAAGCAGTCATTAAAGGAATGAGAAATAGGATAGAAAACTGAAGAAACACAAAAAGAAACAATTATGAGACCACTAAAGCAGCAGGAGTTGATGGGATTCCTGAACATAACAAAAAGCGTTACCATATAGAATGATTACCTAGGGCCAGGCACAGTGGCTCATGCTTGCAATCCTAGCACTGTAGGAGGCCAAGTCAGAAGGACCCCTTCAGGCCAGGAGTTTCTGAGCTGCCTGAGCAACAAGGCAAGACCCCCCCCCCCCCCCCCCCCCCCCCGCAAAATAGAGAAATTAGCTGGGTGTGATGGCATGTGCCTATAGTCCCAGCTACTTGGGAGGCTAGGGCAGGAAAGGATCGCTTGATCCCAGGGGTTTAGAGGTTGCAGTGAGCTATGATGATGGCACTGCACTCCAGCCTGGGCAAACCAGACCCTGTTGAAATGAAAGAAAAACACCAAAAGATCTCCAATGTGATAAAAAGGTGCAAATACACTATAGATATGGTAGGTATCTAGAAAGGCTTGGCTTTTACTCCTTATGAATTAGAAAGTAAAGCCATCAGACAAGTGTGTGTATGGGGCAAGGGGCAGTGACTGAAAGGACAAAAATCTGAAGAGCAGAGATGTGGAACAGCCAGAGAACTGAAAAAGATGACTCTATCAGGCCGGGCGCGGTGGCTCAAGCCTGTAATCCTAGCTCTTTGGGAGGCCGAGGTGGGCGGATCGTTTGAGCTCAGGAGTTCGAGACCAGCCTGAGCAAGAGCGAGACCCCATCTCTACTATAAATAGAAAGAAATTAATTGGCCAACTAAAATATATATAGAAAAAATTAGCCGGGCATGGTGGCACATGCCTGTAGTCCCAGCTACTTGGGAGGCTGAGGCAGCAGGATTGCTTGAGCCCAGGAGTTTGAGGTTGCTGTGAGCTAGGCTGACGCCACGGCACTCACTCTAGCCTGGGCAATAAAGTGTGACTCTGTCTCAA
>VSMD01068199.1:0-38932 GCA_008750895.1 Mirza zaza | reverse complement strand
ACTGTTTGGAATCCTAGATGTTGATGTGATCTGGCTATAGTGTTGTGTTGATAAATACTTTTTATTTTAATCTGCGTGTACGTGCTGACACATAATTTCATGCTTAGAGTCAAATACTGAAGAACGGCATTGCAATCATTTCTCGCTATGCACACGGCTTCCAGTAGAAAGTTTTCGGTCGGAAGTTTTCAGGTTTGAGCTGTGCCTACAAAGCTCCTTTGAACCATTTTGCATTACCGTGCAGCTGACAGTTGAAAGCAAGTGTCTCAGGAATTTATAGGGGCTACATGGATATACTTCTAAAATTATATGCAAAATTATTTCCGTGCTCCTGTGGGATCACTTCTGGGAAGAAGTCACAGGTTTAAGTAGATTCTCAGAGGTGCCTGCGACCCATAAAAGGTTAAGAAACATTTTGGGAGGGCTTTTCTAATTAAAGCACATGTAAGCCTTAAGTAAACATCTTTTTTAAATTTTTAATTGCCACCCTCTGGCACAGAGGTGAGGCTATCCAGCCAATGTGGTCATTATAGATTGCTCCAGGGTTTAGTTTCATCATTTATAAAATGGCAATTTATTGTCCATGTTCCTTTCCCCCTAATTCTGATCCTGTTCAGAAACTAGAAGAGTCTAAGTGTTGAGGAAAAGAGCATTAACTGTGGGGCGTGTTGCAAAACTCCTACTCTGATGCTGAGCGCCCAGACCAGTTTGCGTTTGTGTGTTCCAAGGGCAAAGACTGGTGGGAAGAGCGTGTTCTTACTAGTATTTGTGGTAAATGTCGGCCAGTCCTCTTGCAAGTAAGTGTCTTTCTAACTGCTCTACTTGGTGTTTCACATTCCGGCTTCTAGTCGAAGGATTCCCACGCTGATTTGTTGGTAATACAGAACTACATGGGAATGTGAGCGGCATTTTTCATGGGCTGTCCCTCTGCCTGTCGGTGGCATGACCTAGTGGAACCCTGGGTTTGGAGCCAAGCTCTCCACCTGACCAGCGGTATGTCCAGCACCCAGCACAGGGCTAAGTACAGAGTGGCCCAGATAAATTCTTATGAAGTAAAATTGGCCACAAGGAGGCCTTTACCCCATAGGAAGCCAGTGTTGCCATCTGAAAATCGGGAAACTGAATGACATGCTTTCTAGGGGCTCCTCCATCCCTACAACGCCCCATCTGCGCCTGGCCCGGGAAGCTCTTGCTGCAGGGCGAGGGCTGCTCTTGTAGCCAGCGGCTGGCCGTGCCTGGCTAGAGGCTGTTCTGCTTTGGTGCACCTCCCACCACCAGCTGTTTTTAAGGAACAGATGTTCCTGCAGTGGCCACAGATGATTCCACACTGCTGTGGCCGCTGTGAGCCTTCACTTTGCATCGCTGGTCCTCGGCATCCCTGAGTGACCAGGTAGGAGGCTTCTTAACCCAGGTGGGAGATGCCGAGGCTCAGATAGTGATGATAACAGTAACAACGACAGCAGCTAATGTGTATTGAGACTTGCTTTAACCCATGTCCTATGCTAAGCATTTTATGTGCATTATGTTATTTCATCTAAATGTCAGCCCGCTGATGTAGACACTGTTAGCAAAATCATTTTCTAGTCCGTGAAACCGAGGCCCCAAGAGGTAGTTTTCCTGAGGTCACACTGCTAGGATGCAGCAGAGGCCAAATGCAGACGCTGGACCGTCCCAATCCGGAGGGCAGTGGGGTGGGGAGGGGGAGGGGACAGGACAGGGGATGCTATCTGGTGACTCAGGAGATAGAGTTGGAGTCAGCATCAACTAGTTACTAACTAGATCGGGTCATGCCAAGGATGAGCTTCTGGGCTCTGGGTTCTCAATTTCTTTACATCCTCCCCAACCATTGTTATTGACTATCTTTTTTTTTTTTTAATTGAGACAGAGTCTCGCTTTGTTGCCCAGGCTAGAGTGAGTGCCATGGCATCAGCCAAGCTCACAGCAACCTCAAACTCCTGAGCTCAAGCAATCCTCCTGCCTCAGCCTCCCAAGTAGCTGGGACTACAGGCATGCGCCACCATGCCCAGCTAATTTTTTCTATATATATTAGTTGGCCAATTAATTTCTTTCTATTTATAGTAGTGACGGGGTCTCGCTCTTGTCAGGCTGGTTTCGAACTCCTGACCTCGAACAATCCGCCCGCCTCGGCCTCCCAGAGTGCTAGGATTACAGGCGTGAGCCTTGACTATCTTTTGATTAAAGCCATTTGGTAGGTACAGAGAGATGCCTTATTGTGATTTGATTTTCATTTTCCATAGGGAAATTGGAACCTGTTGGTGGGAGAACAAAATGTTGAAGCCACTTTAGAAAACAGTCTGGCAGTTCCTCAAAAGGGTAAACACAGAGTTGCCACATGACCCAGCAATCACTCCTCAGTCTATACCCAAGAGAAACAAAAACCTGTGTCCACACAAAAACTTGTACATGAATATTCATAGCAGAGTTACTTATAGTACGCAAAATGTGGAAACAACTCAAGTGTCCATCATTTTACGAACGGATGAACAAAATATGGTCTATCTTTAAAGTGGGATATTACTCAGCTATAAAAAGGAATGAAGTTCTAGTACATTCTGCAACATGAATAAGCCTTGAAAACATGCTCACTGAAAAGCCAGATTAAAAAAAAAACACATATCGTATGATTCCATTTATATGAAATATCTAGAATAGACAAATCCACAGAGACAAAAAGTAGATTAGTGGTTACCGGCGGGGCTGGGAGGAGAATGGGGAATAATCACTAATGGGCATGTGGCTTCTTTCAGGGGCAATGAAAGTGTGACTATGCTAACTCTGTGAATATGCTAAAAACTACCAAATTGTACATTTAAAAGGGTAAACTTTATGGTGTGTAAATTATGTCTTCATAAAGCTATATGAAGTATAAAAGTATAAAATGGTTGTAAAAGGTATACTTTCTGGCATATTATAAATATTCACATTTTTTGAAAAACTACTTTATAACCCTTTATATTCAATGGAGACTCTTAAATACTAGCAATTTGATGCCCTTCATCCAGTATCTTAAAAAATGCTAGAACAAACTCTTCTATAACATTAGAAATTTTACTCTCTTCATTTTTTCTCCTTAAACGTGTATTTCCATTTCACTTTTTAACAGAATTTCACCCTAATGTAATGTTTTTCTATGATTGGAAAGTCTCTCGTTGGTCACTTGTGATGATTCTCCACAAAAATACACACATATAACGTAAGATTTAATTTTTTTTCATATTTTCCTGGAACCACAAGTCTCTAAATAGTAAGCTCTTTATTCTTCAGAATTAAGTTACCAATACAATTTTTAGTCACATCTAAGAAAAACAACATAAATACATTACACATTTTGATAATTATTAAACAGAAATAAAATGGAAATGCATCTTTTAATGAGGTGGATGGGACTATTTATTTTTAGAAGTTTATGTATTCAAAGATGAAAATTACATAATCTCAAATTCGACAAAAATTAGAGCCAATTATCTTCCTGTTTTTCATTTTGTTGATATAAGCACTGAGCGACCTTGCTCACCCACATCAGTAGATGGAAATGAAAGCACTTTATTATAGCAACAGCACTAGACTCTTTGAACTTTTTCTGAAATATATGCCAAAAATTATATAATGATCTATCATGAAAAATTAATTTTAATCATATACTAGCTGACAACTTGATTAGATCCTCCTTCAATTTTGCTGAAAGCAAAGAACTGGAAACCACTCAGCTTCAAAAACTTTTTTCTTACCCATTCATTAATGTCATTTGCCCTCTCAAAATTGATACTAATACTTCAAATTGTCCTTTCATTTAGCCCCCCAGAGATTTAAAAAATTCCCACGCAATAAAAATTATAGCGCAATGTAATATTCAGAATGAATAGGAGGTCAGGTTTTACTTTCGTGATAAGGAGAAGAAAGGCTCTTGTGCAAAGAAAACCTGCACGAAGCCTCCAGTGCTGGCTGGTTCCCGGGCAGAGCCACGCTAGGCAAGATTAAACGTCAGGGTGAGGCCGGGCGCGGTGGCTCACACCTGTAATCCTAGCACTCTGGGAGGCCGAGGCGGGCAGATTGCTTGAGGTCAGGAGTTCGAAACCAGCCTGAGCAAGAGTGAGACCCCGTCTCTACTATAAATAGAAAGAAATTAATTGGCCAACTAATATATATAGAAAAAATTAGCCGGGCGTGGTGGCGCATGCCTGTAGTCCCAGCTACTCGGGAGGCTGAGGCAGGAGGATCGCTTGAGCCCAGGAGTTTGAGGTTGCTGTGAGCTAGGCTGTCGCCACAGCACTCACTCTAGCCTGGGCAACAAAGCGAGACTCTGTCTCCAAAAAATAAATAAATAAACGTAAGGGTGAGCACGTGGAAACTCATAGGCCCACAGCGATTTATGCCGCATGACCCTTGGAAGGTCTTCGCGTATTGATACATCTGCCATAGTCTGGAGATTGCTTGGTGTGAGCAGGTCGACCTCCCTTAGAAGGAGCCTGACTGGGAAGAGAGGAGGGAGAGAAAACGGTAGCAAAAGGGGGAAGCCAGGTGGAAAGAAGGTTATTTCCAGGCTGGCATGACGTATTCATTATCTGCCATCACATAACAACTCATTCCAAAACTTGCCAACTAAAAGCAGCAAATATGTATTATTTTGTATGGTTTGTGAGGGTCAAGACTCTGAGAACAGCTCGTCTGGGTGATGCTGATTCAGGGTCTCTCCTAAGTCCTGGTGACCACTTTCCTTCCGTCTTCCTAACGTGCCTGGTGCTGACAGCAACACCTCCGGTGCACTCTGCTCACCTGCCAGCCAGCCTTGGGCCACCTGTGTCTCTGTGTGTTTCTCTTGCTTGTACGGCGACGTGGACCAGCTCCGGCCAGGACAGCTAAGTGAGCCTGTTGGCCACGACGCGGGTTGTTGTCACAACTTCTTCGATGAAGTTTGAACCCCTCTTCAAGTTGATCCCTTGTTAGGTTCTAAAGTCACTCTCCTATCGTGGCTTAATACTTTGTAGTAAACCGTCTTCCTCTGATGTTACATCTTTGGTTCTCAGCAGACTCGTGGATGCCAGTCTTCTTTCCTAACCTCTGGTTTACTGTCCTACTAGGAAACTGAGAATTGGAATGTTAATTATCAGGCTCTGAGGAGGACTCTTCTTCAGGGGTGTGGTATATTATTTCACAGGAAATGCTGTCTTGTTACACGGGAGAAGACATCAAACTCGAACTACTCCAAGAGTGTTGTCATTTAGAAATTCTTAGGAAGCTTTTCATAATGAATAGATATGAAAAATTAGTAATATAGCCAACTATATGTTGTCTACAGGATTCACATTTTAGATTCAAACATACAAATAGATTGAAACTAAAAGAATGGGGAAAGATATATCATGTAAAGAGCGACCACCAGAAAGCTAGAGTGGCTATACTGATGTCAGAAAAAAAAGACTTTAAAACAAACAAAAAAAAGTTACTAGAGATAAAGAGGGACGTTTTATATTTATGAAAGAGTCAACCCACCAGAAATACATAACAATTATGTGTGTGTGTGTGTGTGTGTGTGTACACACATGGATCAGACCAGGATCCGAGTCTGAGCCTGCGGGAAGAAGAGCGGAGGGAGGCTCGGGGAAGCGCCCTGGCCTGCCACGCAAGGTGTCAGGGAGTCCTCCAGCCAAGACTGGCCAGCAGAGGAGTTTTGTGTCAACCCGAAATGGAGCTTCCTTTTCTGTAGCCTTGCTGCACGTCGTGGTTGGATGGGTGGTTGGTGGGCAGGTGGGTGCGGGAAGCGTGTTCTCCGAGCAACGCGGCGGTGGAGGTCAGAGTGCAACTGAAGCCTCCATCAGTCGCGCTCCCTGCAGTTGGTCATCTGCAAGGCACAGTCTCACGGCCACCGCACGGACTAGGACCCAAATCCCATTTTAATAACTTGCTAACGGTGGGATCTTGCGCAGGACACACTCTGAGCCACGGTTTTCTGCATCCGTAAAATGAGGAGAATAGCAGTGCCTACCGCATGGGGTTGATGCAAGGACAATGTCACATACATAAGGTGCCCGGCACAGGCACAGCACACGCTAAGTGTTCAACAAGTGCAGCTACTACTAATATTGTGTTTACTACTACTGTTATGGTTATTATATTTTTTCTAGATTTTATATGCCTTCATTAAAATAGTGAACATCATACTCTGCATACACTAAGTATTCTGTTCACTTTACTCTCCAAGTTATCATTTGCTCTCCATGAACATCTTAAAGGCTGCTTTGTATCCCACGTCGTGTACCTGCTCTAGTTCGCCTAGCCATTCTCCTCCTCCTCATTAGACCTTTTCAAAAAAATTATGAAATTTTTCGTGGTTGACATTTTTATATAAAAATAATTTTTTCCTTGTATGTGGGATTTTTCCTCTAGGTTTCAGAAGAGGATGACTAGATTAAAGAGTGCGAACATTTTTAAGTCTCCTTACCCAGGTTGCCAAATTTGCTCTCCAGAAAGGCGGGGCCCATTCATATTCCAACCAGCAGCATATGAGAGCACCCACCCTTGCCCGGCCTCGGGCATCATTTTTATTAATATATTTTAAAATATTCGCTAACTGGAAAGGCAAAATGGCATCTTATTTATTTTTTCTGTGTTACTGATAAGTACGAACGGTTTTTCAAATGTTTTTGTGCAGGTCATATCACATACAAAAGCAATTGTTTTGTGAGCTGTGTGTACATTCATCTATGGAGATCTTTTTCAATTAATTTATACAACTTTTTCTTTTTAAAAAATTTTTTCACTGAGTCCCATTCTTCTGCAGAATGATGTATGCAATTTTTAAAAAGAATAATTACCAGAGACTCTTCCCATTATTTTGCCTACATTTTAAGTTTTTTTTAAAAAAAAAGTATGGAAATCTTTTATTAGTCATATCTATTGACATTTTTTTTGCAATTTCTCCTGTCTTTTAAGCTTAGAAAGCTCATCCTCCCAGAGAAAACAAAACTTTCTTTACAGATTCAAAGGTGTGGTCGAAAGTGACACAACCCCAGGCTGCTCAGGTGGTTTCTTTCCTAAATGGTGAGTGAGCAGAGCCCACCCGAGCCACGAAGGTCCACCACAATGACCTTCTCAGGAACTGATTTTTTCCCTCTCTTTTTGTGTCCCAGGACCCAGGATATTCACTATCAGCTGTCCAGGAAGGACCTCTGGCCCTTGTATTCCCGGGACTTCCAGATTCACAATGGAGGAGGAAACTGGGGAGGAACCAGGGCTGGACAGGTCTTCTCCCGGGGACTTCTACTTTTATCACACAGATCTGTATGACCCCGAAGACAGGCTGCAGATCTTCCCAAAACAAAACGTTAGGACGAGGAGGGAAATTGCCCAGGCTGAAAGGAGCCATGAGCCAAGAGGGGCAGGGGATGGTAAGGTTCAAAGAGACCTTCAAGAGGAAGTGGATGAACTTGTCCACTTGTACGGACTTGAAGATGATCACGAGTTAGGGGATGAGTTTGTTGATGAAAACTTGCCCAGGATGGGGGCTTCAGAATACCCTCCTCATATGATGAAGAGGACGGAGCCGGCCAGGGAGCAGAGAGACTGGAGACTCACTGGAGAGGTGGCAGAGGCCGAGGACCTGGGCCTGGGCGGGTGGGGCTCGGCAGGGCAGTGCCAGGACCTGCGGGAAGCGTACAGGTACGCGCGTGGCCGGGCCAGCGAGGAGTACGAATGCTATGTCATCCCAGAGGAGGAGGATGAGGAGGAAGCTGTTGATGTCTTCTGTGTCACTTGCAAAACTCCAATAAGAGCTTTCCAGAAGGTTTTCGATGAGCACAAGGAGCATGAAGTGATCCCGCTCAATAAAGCCCTGGAAAGTGCCAAGGTAAACAGGTCTCCTCGCTGCTTCTTGGTCTTGACCGCACGTTTGTGTCTCAAGGATGTGGGCGGGGAATACATTTAAAAATGCCTTCTGTGAAAGAGAGAGAAAACATTAACACATTCTTTGTGATCCTCTGTCGGATAGGATGAAATTCACAAAAACATGTGCAGATTGGAAAAGCAGATTCTCGAGATGGAAAACTTTGCCAACCACTTGGAGGAGGTTTTCATCACGGTGGAGGTAAGAGTGCACCTGAGCCCCTCATCAGACACACGTTGCCCGCACCACGGCGAGGTCAGGACGCTGTTTCTGGTATACATTTAAAAAATCCGCTTTCTGGGAATGTGAGAGGCCACCACTGCCCCGCTCCCCTCACCCCTACCCCACTCCCCACAGCAGCTGGGCGCGCTGCTGGTGGAACTGATGACCGCCAGCTGTCCCTGCCGGGCTGTGAGCTCCCCGTGGGGAGGCTGGGTCTTCCACGTCTCCGTAGCCCCAGTCCTACCACGTGGTACGTTTCCCAGCAGACATTTCATACACGTTTGTTGCATGAAAAAATAGGGCAGGAATTTTCCAATCACTGTCCTTCTCCTTCACCAGCTCCTTTTTCTCCTCATGTCCCTTCAACCAAACCACCAACTGACATCGTTTAGACCACATGGTTTAGACCCTTATTCTAACACTGATGACTTAACGGTGGCTCATGCAGTGGAAGCCCCTCGTTTCAGCTCGGGTGGCGAGGTGAACAGCTTTCTTTTGCCCTGGTTTTGTTGTTGTTGTTTGTTTGTTTGTTTTTGTCTCACTGACAATCCCTTGGGCACTGTCTGGTGCCCTGTATGTGTAAAGAGAGACAGCGAGTTTCCATGTTGTTTCCTTGTTCTTTGGGGCTGTTAATTCTAGGTCTTTGGGGTACCTTTAATGTTGACTGCAGAAAGTCAGGTGTGGACTGTCAAACAGCTTTTAGTTGTTTCAAGAGCCAAAATAGGCACTTCTGCCAGTTATTGCTACTCAAGTACAGGCAGACTTTTAGCCGTGCGTTGGTTTAAAAAAAAATAAGTTTATGCGTCGTCTTTGTCTAGTTAGAAATGTCCATACTTTGCTGAGAGATGAGTAAGAATTTAGAATTCCAGGATTAGAAGGGACTTTTCATCCTTTGACAAACTCTGCCTCTCCGTCCTGACATGGGAAAGAACATAGGCTCTTGGTCCCGAGGCCGAGGCCACTGAGCTAGACGCTACTGCTCTGTGATTTCTGCCAACTGGTCCTATGGCCCCCCAGCCCCCAGGGCTACACAGAGCAAGGCCAGTCTCTGGTTCATGGGCCAGCCTTGAAACGGCGTTGCAAGACACCCGTTCTGTCTTTGAGAAACGTTCTCTTCCTCAGGTGTTATCTATTTCTCATAAGGTTAATGTTTCAATGCCTGTCACCAAACATGTCACAGTCCCCTGGGTGTGCCCTAGTAGGAACGTAGTATATCGCTGTGATGCCAGAGCTCAGGCCGACTTTCCAGATGAGGGAGACCAGGGCTGAGGACCTCAGGACGTCCCCCTCTCTTCTCGTCATGTGGATGCTCTACTTCTATTAACGCAGCATCAGGCTGCAGCGACAGGAGCACCTCAGTTGAATTAACTAGGACCCAGGTCCTTCCCCATGAAACTGGGACCCCCCCACCCCCAGTGTTAGGGGGGAGGAGACCTATTGCACGAACCCCTGTGGAAGCCACAGAGAAGGGCAAGCCCTTCGCTGCCCAGCACAGGTAGAGGGGTCACGGCCAAGACGAAACTCCTTGCACCGCTCACCAGCTCACTCTCAGATCAAGTATCCTCAGCCTGGACTCTGAGGCTGACCTTTCATACTCAGCACTGGGGAGTCATCCATGGCTTCCCCCTCTCTCCCACCGTTCTTAGCAAGTCCTATGCACTTAGTATGCTCATCATACTCCCTGAATGATTGGCAAAAGCCCATTCTTTGGAAATGCCCCCATCACCTGATGAAGATGACATCAGAACCTTCAGAGCTCTCCTGGGCTTACCATATAAATGGTGGGGACCAGGAGACATCATACTCTACCTAATATTTCTCGTCTATTGTGCTCTTAGGTTAAGTCCTGCCGGAACCCTCCCCTCCGCCTCCCTACGTTTTCTCATCCACTAGGCAGTGCCACCAGCCACAGCCTTTGTTCCCTTCTGCTTTCATCGTTCCCTTTGTTGATCTTGGTTGATGTAATCTTGGTATTTGTATGATCCAAGTACCAGGGAGTGAAGATGAGCATCTGAGATGTTGAGATATCAGGAAGGGATTATGGGCTGGGGCGCGGTGGCTCACGCCTGTAATCCTGGCACTCTGAAAGGCCGAGGCTGGTGGATCGCTCAAGGTCAGGAGTTCAAAACCAGCCTGAGCAAGAGTGAGACCCTGTCTCTACTATAAATAGAAAGAAATTAATTGACCTACTAAAAATATATAGAAAAAATTATCCAGGCATGGTGGCACATGCCTATAGTCCCAGCTACTCTGGAGGCTCAGGCAGGAGGATGGCTTGAGCCCAGGAGTTTGAGGTTGCTGGGAGCTAGGCTGATGCCCTGGTTTTCTAGCCTGGGGGACAGAGTGAGACTCTGTCTCAAAAAAAAAAAAAAAAAAAAAGGAAGGGATGATGAGTAAATACAGGGCAGGGAAAATACTTCTGCACTAAGGTCCAAGGTGCAGTAGCAGGCTGACTCATTCCTGATCATCTCCCCGGCCAGTTGTCATGGTGACAGGAGGTAGCTGGAACTGGGGCAGGATTGCAGACTGCTGCCAGGAGAGACATGAGTGCTTTTGTTAAGACTATTCCTGGGGTTCTAGGTTGAGGACTCCTGGGTCCCATCTTCTCCAGCTTCCACCCCAACTTCCTGGCAAGAGAGGACGAGACAAAGTGGAGGGACTAAAGCAGCTCTGCACAGACACATTGTCATGCCCCTAATGACGCTAATCAACATACCACATGCACTGAAACAATGACTGAGGTCAGCTGTCTTGCAGGAGAATTTTGGAAAACAAGAACAAAATTTTGAGTCACATTACAACGAAATCTTGGAAACACTTGCTCAAAAATACGAAGAAAAAATACAAGCTCTAGGGGAGAAAAAGAAAGAGAAGCTGGAAGCCTTATACGGACAGCTGATCAGCTGTGGGGAGAACCTGGACACCTGCAAAGAACTGATGGAAACCATAGAGGAGATGTGTCACCAGGAGAAGGTTGACTTCATGAAGGTCAGTGATGAAATGATTGTAAAGGGCAGACACGGAATTATGAACTGAGATGACAGGTTGGGCTCAGGTGGGTCAGGCTGCCCTCTTTCCTCCTGGAGGCATCTGCATCCATGGGATTCCACCAGATCCGGATGGGGAGGTTGTCGCCCCATCTCTCTGCTTAGCTTCCACACGAGTGGCTGAGCAGGCTCTCACACGCTACTCCGTCCTCCACCATTGCTTTGCTCCTCTCTTCTGGTTACCCAGAGATCTGTCCCCCCACCCTGGCGCCTTGCAGAAACCGTGCTCTGGCCACCTCAGATGGCCTCTTGGAGCTCTGGGGAGAAACTTGTCAAGGCTGAAAAGGCCCCTTAAATTTCCCAGTTACAATTGTAGCAATTAAACATCTTTAGAAACTCAGACATGCAAAAAAAAAAAAATCTACTTCCAAAATTCATGAAATCCGACCCAATCCTCTGTGTGGTTGGGTGTGGAAATTTCAATCCCAGTTAGAGCCAGAGTCCCCTTTCTTCACAAGGTCCCACAGGAGTATAGGGCACATGTGGGGTCCAGGATATAGGGGAAAATTCAAGAAATCTTTGCCAAGACCTTCCCCATTGCCAAGTATGGGCCCTGCCTCTTCCAAGCCCACAGTCGCCCCTCAAAGCCCAACAGCGCCTCCTTCCTGCTGAGCTCTGGGTGAGAGACCTGAGAGTGAAGCTGGGGAGCCATTTGGCAGGCACCCTGCGAGCCATGCATGCTCATCCCACGGTGCCACTGTGCCCGGAATGTGGACAAAGGGACAAACGTAATGTGTTCCTCTCACCATTATTGATAATGGTAAAAAATTGGAAACGGGCCAGGCGCAGTGGCTCACGCCTGTAATCCTGGCACTCTGGGGGGCCGAGGTGGGTAGATCATTTGAGCTCAGGAGTTCGAGACCAGCCTGAGCAGGAGCGAGACCCGTCTCTACTAAAAATAGAAAGAAATTAGCTGCACAACTAAAAATACATAGAAAAAATTAGCCAGGCGTGGTGGTGCATGCCTGTAGTCCCAGCTACTCGGGAGGCTGAGGCAGGAGGATCACTGGAGCCCAGGAGTTTGAGGTTGCTGTGAGCTAGGCTGACGCCACGGCACTCTAGCCTGGATGACAGAGTGAGACTCTGTCTCAAAAAAAAATTGGAAACAACCAAAAATATCCAGCAATAGAGGAACAGTTAAGGAAATGATGGAGTTTCCATTGGTCAACTGTTCATAATTAACCGTTATACAAGTTTGCAAGTTGCTGTCCCCACAGACCACGAGTGACATGGAAAGTGCCACATGGTGCCCATGGTGCCCCGGTGACCACGGGGAAAGCAGCTTTCCTCCAGTGGAGGAAGACCCCTGGGCATGGGGTTTTGTCAGGGTGTGGGATGCAGCTGCTATTTTTTTCCCCTAATTTCCAAGTTTTCTAATATGTTTATGTTACTATATAACCGGAAAAAGAAATTTATTTCCAAAATCAATTTAATATTTCTCCTTTTCCGTTTTAGGATGCGGTGCTTATGGCCGACAGGTAATACGTTTGTTCTGACGTGTATTTTCCTTTTCTGTTCCTTGCACCTCCGATTCCCAAGTAGAATCAATCAGTTCCACTTGTTACACGCTCCCAGTTTCAGCTTTTGTGTCTGGTCCTCAGAGTGAAATTGCACTGGCTTCAGAATGACTTCGTGGGGTCACTAGGAGCCTCTAGTATTGAGCCTCAGAGTCTCAGGGACGGAAGGGGCGAGTATGGTGAGGCCCAGCCTCGAGTCCAGGGTCAGCTCTTCCACAGCCCCCCATTTCACCGGGAGAAACTGAGACCTGGGAGCACCCCCAATGTCCTCCAGCTGAGCCAGGACCCAGACTGGTGGCTGCAGAAGACATGCCCATTTTAGAGTCAGACAGGCAGAAGTTCGAATTTTGCTACCCCTGTGACCTGGGGCAAGTCCAGCCAGACTGGGACCCACCCTGTCTGCAGACAAGGATAGTTTTGGGAGATGCGAATTAGGTCATGTGTATACAGCAGCATAAACATAGAAGCTTAATGATATAAGGGTTAAATGCATGGGTTTTGGCAAAGATAGAGCTGGTTTCATATGCTGCCTCTGCCATATACAAACACCGTGACCGTCAGGAAGCAGGTGCAAGGAGACCCAGCGCCCCATGATCAGAAACTTGAGGCCAGGGGGCCATGCAGACAGGAAGCCCAGTTGGAGCCTCCATACCTTCTGGGGCCCAGAGTGACTTGGGGTGGGAACTTCCAGGTTAGCAACTGAGAGATCTTCCGGAGGGTGTGGATCTGGCTCTTACTGGCAGATGTCCCCCCACCCCACCCTTTCTACTCCTCCTCAAAGGCACAGACCAATTCCCCCACCCCCACTGACAAACACTAGGTCAGTCACCTAAGCAGATGGTGGACAGCAGTAACCTGTGTACTACGGGTGTACCCTAAGGACAATGCCCCTGCATTTCTGTTGGCATGTCTTTTTACACCAACAGACTCGGGAAGTTCCTGAAAACAAAAACCGATGTGGAAATATCTGCGCAGCCCGACTTTGAAGACCAGACCCTGGACTTCTCTGACGTGGAGCAGCTCATGGGCTCCATCAACGCCGTTCCAGGTGCGGCTCTCGCCCGCGTGCGTGCTTCTCGGCAAGCTCAGGTTTCCTGGGGCTTCTTGTTTTTTCTTGTGGGGAGGCCTCTTAACATGAGATCTACCCCCTTAACATATCTTAAAGGGCACAACACAGTATTGTTCAGTGCAGGAACCATGTTGTGCAGGACACGTCTAGATCTCACTCATCTTGCGCAACTGATCTTCATACCCATTGAGCAATCGGTCTCCATTTCCTCCCCCCCTCGGGCCCCAGCAACTGCCATTCTGTCCTCTGTTTCCATGAGTACGGCTGTTTTATGTCACTCTCGTAAGTAGAATCATGCAGTGTTTGTGTCTGTGATGGGCATATTTCACTTAGCATATGTCCTCCGGATTCATCCATCTCACAAATGGGTGAATCTTCTTTTCTAAGGCTGAATGATATTCCTGTGTGTGTGTATCACAGTTTCTATACGCATTCGTCTGTTGGTGGACACTTAGGTTGTTTTCGTACCTTGGCTATAGTGAATAGCGAACGCTACAATGAACACAGAGTGCAGATCTCTCTTCGAGATCCTGATTTCCATTCTTTTGGATACATACCCAAAAGTGGTATTACTGGATCACATGATAGTTCTATTTTTAATTTTCTTTCTTTCTTTTTTTTTTTTTTTTAGAGATGAGATGTTGCTTGTTTCCCAGGCTGGCCTTGAACTCCTGGGCTCAAGCAATCCTGCCACCTCGGCTTCCTGAGCAGCTGGGACTGCAGGCGAAAGCCGCTATGCTCACCTTATTTTTAATTTTTTTGTGGAACCACCACACTGTTTCCCACGGGCTGTGTCATTCTTTGTTCCCACCAACAGTGTATGAGGGTTCCAGTTCTCTACATCCTCACCAACAAGGATGCTTTTTGATAAAAAGTGGTACTATAGTACCAAGGAAATTCATAGTGATAAGTGTCTACATTAAGAAAGAAGAAGCATCTCAGAGCCCAGAGCACTAACCATCACACCATGGAATCCTTCCCAGAAATATCTCAAATAACCAACATAACTTTACATTTCAAGGAACTGGAAAAAGAAGAACAAGCTAAGCCCAAATTTAGGAGAAGGAAGGAAATAATAAAGATTGGATCAGAAATAAATGAAACAGAAAACAATAGAAAGGATCAACAAGACTGAGAGTTGTTTTTTGAAAAGATAAAATTGAAAAACCTTTAGCTAGACTAAGGGAAAAAAAGAGGATTTCAAATGAATAAAATTAGAAATAAGAGGAGACATTACGACTGATGCCACAGTAATGCAAAGGCTCTCAGGAGATCCTTTGATCTATGAATATCGACACACAAAAAATTTGGATAAGCTGGAAAAAATGAATAAATTCCTAGAAACATGCAACCTATCAAGACTGAGTCATGAAGAAGCTGAAAGTATGAGCAGACCAATAAAGAATAAGGATTTGGGATGAACTGCAGTAACAAAAAGAAAAAAAAATAATGAATAAGGAATTGAATGAGTCATCAAAAACCTCTCAACAGGCTGGGTGCAGTGGCTAACACCTGTAATCCTAGCACTCCGGGAGGCCGAGGCAGGCGGATTGCTTGAGGTCAGGAGTTCGAAACCAGCCTGAGCAAGAGCAAGACCCCATCTCTACCATAAATAGAAAGAAATTAATTGGCCAACTAATATACATAGGAAAAAAAATTAGCCGGGCATAGTGGCGAATGCCTGTAGTCCCAGCTACTCAGGAGGCTGAGGCAGCAGGATTGCTTGAGCCCAGGAGTTTGAGGTTCCTGTGAGCTAAGCTGACGCCACGGCACTCACTCTAGCCTGAGCAACAGAGTGAGACTCTGTCTCAAAAAAAAAAAAAACTTCTCAACAAAGAAGAGCCTAGGAGCAGATGGTCTCACTGGTGAATTCTAACAAACATTTAAAGGAGAACTAATGCCAATCCTTCTCAAACTCTTCCAAAAAATTGAAGAGGAGGGGACACTTTTAAATTTACTTTATGAGACCAGCATTACCCTGATACCAAAGCCAGACAAAAATGCTGCAAGAAAAGAAAATTAAAGGCCAATGTCTCTGATGAGCACAGATGCAAAAATCCTCAACACAATTTGAGCAAACTGAATTAAACGATACATTAAAAGAACCATACACCATAATTAAGTGGAATTTATCTTTGGGACTCAAGGATGGCTCAACACAAGCAAATCAATAAATGTGATACACCACATTAACATAATGAAGGATAAAAATCGTATGACCATCTCAGATGCAGAAAACGTATTTGACAAAATTCAATACCCTTTGCTGATTAAAAAAACACTCAACATAATAAATTTATATGACATCCTACAGCTAACATCATTCTCAACGGTGAAAAGTTAAAAGCTTTTCCTATAATATTAGGAACAAGACAAGGATGACCACTCTCAACATTTCTATTCAGCAAAGCACTGAAGTCCTGGTTAGAGCAGTTAGACAAGAAAAAGAAATAAAAGGCATCCAAATTGGAAAGGAAAAAGTAAATTGTCTGTTTGTAGATGACACGGTATTATTGTAGAAACCCTAAAGACTCTCTGAGCTTTGAGTAAGAAACTCAATGTCTAAAAAAAATATCGAAAAGATTTAGAAACCAAGTATTTTTTTTCCTTCTTCCTGTTTTTGTCTTAATGGCCTGTAAGTGTGAGAACAGAGGCTGACCCTTCCGGGGTAAGTGCCCACCCTCACTCTCCAGCGTGCCAATGTCAGGCTTTAGGCAGCCTTGAAATACTTTCTGTTCCTAGCCTGTGCAGCTTCCTAAGCACCTGCCTTCCTGCCCGATTTATGCCAAGCAAGAAGCCCAAGTTTTATTTCCTTAAATGTTGTATTTATGTTCCTCCAGGGTGGCTATTTTTAGCCTAGTGGTTAAGAGATGGTCTTTGGAATTCTATGGAGCTGGTAAGAATCCAACTCCATCACTTCCTAGCTGTGTGGCCCTGGACCATTCACCCAACTTCTCTGAGCCTTGGTTTCTTCACCTGTAGAATGGACGTCATAACACCTCCCAGGGATAGGACAAGAATTAAACGAGACAATATATGTACAGCATGTTACATGGTGCTAAATAGCCCTTTAAAAATCTGGTTGTGATTACTTATTTCTAAGGCTAATACTACGATTCAGCATTTTTTGACCGCTCACCTTCCCTTTCTCACCAACGCTAAACAGCATGATTGCGAATAATGTTGTATATATCATTTTATGTTCTTCCTTGCACAGATTTTTTTTAATAACTGGAATAATTCTGCTTTTTAATCTGCTTTTCTTGGCAAAACAATTATGATGATAAATTGATAAATTCTTCTATGTCATCACTTTAATGGCTACATACTCTGTTTACTTAATCCTCAATTGTTGGATACTAGGATGTTTCTAGGGTTTTGTGTTTTTTTTGACAGAGTGTCACTTTGTTGCCCGGGCTAGAGTGCCATGGCATCAGCCTAGCTCACAGCAACCTCGAACTCCTGGGTTCAAGCGATCCTCCTACCTCAGCCTCTCGAGTAGCTGGGAATACAGGCATGTGCCACCATGCCTGGCTAATTTTTTCTATATATTTTTAGTTGGTCAATTAATTTCTTTCTATTTTTTAGTAGAGACAGAGTCTCACTCTTGCTTAGGCTGGTTTCGAACTCCTGAGCTTGAGTGATCCGCCTGCCTCAGCCTCTCAGAGTGCTAGGGTTACAGGCGTGAGCCACCATGCCTGGCCTGGGGTTTTTTGTTTTTTTTTTTAACCATTATAAACCATAGTGACATCTTTAATCACAGGTCTTGGGGGCCATTCTTAGACTCACTGTGTCAAGTGGGGTCCTTTCTCCTAGTGACAGTGCAGCCCAAATAATCAGGCCTAGTCATCGGAAAGGAAAAGCGCAATCGCCCAAGTCAGTACTTCCCTCACCCTCGGTGTCCGGGTGCCACTCAGACCACCATCCTCCTGCTGGCCTCTGGAGCCACCTGAGGGGCTCGATGCTCCCGGAATCGCCCTCCTCTTACACTGTGCCTCTAGGCGCAGCTGTGTTTGACAGTGTGCAGAGGGCCATCTTCTGTGCAGCCTGGACTTTGTCATTTAGGGACATAAGTTCTTTATCTTCCTCCTGGCCTGTGTCACATTGTAACCTTCCAGCCCCCGACCAGAAAGGAAAGCATGAGCTGTAGGTAAATAAACTCCTTTGAGTTTTGCTGTGCTCTTGCCTGGATGGCTCAATTTCTAGTTTTAAGACTAAGGATGTTGTTAAAATCCTGGCATGGAGAGAGGTGCTGCCGGGGAGAAGAATTATGGAGGGAAAATACCACTTGTTCTACTCTGTCGTGTGTGAGACTGTGGGGTAGAGGAGGCAGAAGTGCTCACCTACACTGAAGAACAGAATTAACTCCATAGATAGACTCCAAGGAAGTTGGTTCTGAAAAGCACAACTGGGCCGCCCCAGATTTCTCTGGCTGTAATGTGGAAGGCGACTGTTGAACGCTCCTCTCCTTCCCCAACCCCTCAGTAAAAGCAGAGCACGCCCACTGTTGAAGGCGTCTTTCTCCTCTGTTCACTCCAGGGTGGGGGTGACAGTGCGGTGACGCTGGTGGTCGTCCCTCTTCAAATGCCATGGAAAGGTCAGAGGAGGACCCACAGCCTGGAGCAGGACGTGCAAACTCTATCCCAGCCGGAGTTCCCGTCACTGGCCCCTGCTCCCCAAGCTCTCGTGCATTTGTCAAAGCAGGAAGGGGGCGGAGAGGCTCAGCGTCCCTGTCTGCAGTCGTCTGCAGTCCTGCACTGGGGCCAGTGGGCCTGTAAAGGGGCCACTCCCACCCCACACCTCCACCCCAGGCTCCTCATTTTTGTTTTCTGATTTCCTTTTCTAGCTCCTTCGGCTCCAGTGATAAATCCGCAGGCCCCCAACTCCGCCACGGGTTCCTCGGTCCGAGTGTGCTGGAGCTTGTACTCGGACGACACGGTGGAGCGCTACCAGCTGTGCTACCGGCCAGTGCGGGACAGCTCACCTGGGAAGGACCAAGCGGGTGAGGCTCTGTCAGGAACATCTCACGCTCAAGGGACGGCTCAGGCTCCTCAGAGGCCCGGGCCTGCCTCCCCGCAGTCGGGAAGGTGCAGAGGTGTTGGGTGAGCCGGGCACGGGTGCAGGCTGGAGAGTGTGGCAGGAAGGGCTCCGACAGCAAGCTGGGCCAGCCTGGGGGGATGGCTGGGCCAGGCTGAGGGGTCCAGAGCACGTCCACAGCCGTCAGGTCAGGGCAGGCCTCGGGATGGTCTCTGGCCGCAGTGTGACAGGACGGGTGAGGCCCGGCTGGCACGTGGCGCGTCCTGTGCTGCAGAAGAAGCTGGGGGCTTAGCGTGCAGATGGCAAGAGGGGCGAGGGGCCCTTGCCCTGGCCGGCCACGCTCCCAGGGTGCGACAGCTCCTGGGAACGGCCCCACCCCTACTGCGGGCAGCTCTTGGCCGCCACCGCCCAAGGGAAGGGGCTGGCCGGCATGAGGCTGAGGCTGGGGTAGCCCCCGCTGACAATCAATAAGCCATTCTCCTGTCGAGAGGGAGGGTCACACACAGGACAGCCCCAGCGGAGCCTCCAAAGGAATCGGGGCATTCGGCCTGCCCCATGCCCGTGGGTCGGAGTGAGGTTGCTGGAAAGGGACGTAGAGCTCTCTCCATTTTGTGGATGGGGAAACTGAGACCAGAGAGAAACGAGCGGCCCGTGGGGACACCGTGAGCTGTGGCAGGAGCAGGATGAGAAGCAGGTGCACCAGGCCACGCGGGCGGAGGGCCTGGAGCTCCAGGAGAGGATGGTGTTTCTGCCCCAGGAAGGAGTGGACTCTGGAGTGGAGTAAGAGGAGGTTTAAGTGATGACGAGGGAGGGGAGGGTGGTCAGAATTAGGACTAAAGAGGCCAAGGGGGGAAGGCAGAGCTTGGAAAAGGGAGGTTGAGGACCAATAATCAGACCCTACTAACCCTGGCTTTCTCCACGAATCAACTCTGCTGGCGCCCCCTGCAGGCACACAGACGCCATTGCAATGGGCTGCGTCATGACACTGTATGAAGATCTCTTGAATCGGCCACTTTGCTATAAAATAACTAATATCAGAGGGTGGATTCATGAGTTATCACTGCCTTTCAAGATTCTGGAGATGTCTGGAGTTGTATCAGTTACTTTTTGCTGCATAACAACACCCCCTCCTGCAACTTAGTGGGCAATGAACATTTATTATTTCTTACAATTCTATGGGTTGGCTGGACAGTCCTTCTGGTCTGGGCCACCTTGGATAGGGCTGGATGGTCCAAGGTCTAGAGTGGCTGCGGCTCAGGTGGGATGACTTGGGTGGCTGAGGCCTCTCTCCCTGTGGTCTCACGTCCTCCAGGAGGCCGCCTGGGCTTGTTCACGTGGAAGTGGGACATCCCCAGCAGCGGGAGGACAAGGCCCCGTGCACCAGCTCTTCCCATGCCCCTGCTTGTGTCATGTGTGCTATCGCCCCACTGGCCAGAGCAAGTCACGGAGCTAAGCCTGGCTCCCAGGATAACGAGAAAGACAGAACCTCTCATTGGAAGGCGCAGCAAAGTCCCAATGCAGAGGGTGTGCGTGCAGGGACGGGAGGAACCTGCAGCCAGTTTCCTCATCTACTGCAGTGGCATTCGGCACAATGAATTTGGAGCCACGTGGCCTACTTTAAGAGTTGAATTCTTGTCTTTTTTTTTTTTCCAGAGTTTACTGTGACCGTCAAAGAAACATATTGCTCAGTGATGAAACTTGTGCCAAATACTCAGTACGAATTTTGGGTGACAGCTCATAACAGGGCTGGCCCCAGCCCCCCCAGCGAGCGTGCAGTGTACATGACAGGTAACAGCGCTGCTCGTGCTCTGTAGTGGGGCCTTTGATCAAGGGGAGGTGAGTCGTGGGCTCCTAGACACGGCAGGGCTCGTATTTCATTTGGAAGGGCAGGAAGAGCTGTGCGGTGCTTTTTCTTTTATTTAATACACCAAATCTACATGCCTGGTGTGACAGGGACATTGTCTCATGGCTGGTCTCAAAATAACAAAAACTGCTACTCTCGGTCACACTGACATCTGAGCATCAAAACCGTCCTCCACTGCAGGAATATCTGAAAGGGGCTCCCTGTTTGCTGTTTATGGCGGTGAATCTCTTTTGTGGGAGGAGGAGGGTGGCTGGGCTGTTTGCCCGTGGCTCCCAACAGTTGTCCTTCCGTCCCTTTCTCCCACCCAGCACCTTCGCCCCCTATTATAAAAACCCAAGAGATAAGAAGCTGCGAAGAGGCCGCCCTGATCTGCTGGGAGTCTGGAAACCTGAACCCCGTGGACTCCTACACTGTGGAGCTGACCCACACAGAGGGGCCAGAGGCCCCCGGTGTGACCGAGTGAGTCCCGAGGGCATTTACGGGGCGGGTGACACCTGACACTGTGACCTGGCTTAGGAGGTGTGCGGGGTCTGGAGAGAAGGTCGGCATTTGTGACACACGGGCATCTTGACTTAGGCGGCCTCGTTTTCGTAAGTAGCTGGAATGCTATTAATGAAGGCGAATGAAGAATGAACAAGTAGGTTTAACCGCACCTTTGGTTTTTTTTTTTAAGCCCCAAAGCATTCATTCATTTGTTCATTCATTCATTCAACAAACAGTGAGCACCTGGGTGGTGCCAGGCCCTGTGCCAGGCACTGGGGGACTAGACAGACAAAGCCCTGCCCTCAGGGAGCTGGCGGTCACGTGGGGAAACAGACAGAAAGCAAGGAAGCGCAGCGATGTGTAATGCGGGGCACCAGGAGGCAGGAAGAAATGTGCCGGAACAGAGGGCGGGGTGGGGGTGAGGGTCTACTCGGATGGCCGGGACGTTTAAACCGAGACCCGACAGGCGGGAAAGACTGAGCCCTGAAATCCGCGGGTTCAGGGTGCATGGACACAGGCCCGGGCAGGAGGAGCTGGTTGTACTGAGGAAACTGGAGGGAGTTAAGGACCTGCCAGCTGGAATTCAGGGAGTAGAGGGGGAAGGGCGTGGGGCAAAAAAAAAAGAGCGAGAAAGAGAGAGAGATCGCAGCTGAGTGTACAGAGAACGTTGCGTCTATCACAGAAGGCTGTGCGGAGGCCCAGGTCACCGCTGGTTGTCAGAGAGCTGGGGGGGTTCACAAGTAGGTGGGGGCTGGACTCGGTGACCACCAGGGCCCCCAGATCTCAGGAGCCTACGGGGTGCTGTGCACGAGGAGGAAGATGGATGTCCTTCTGGTTGACAACCGGGCAGTCCAGAAGTTTGAGGAAGGGGAAGGAACCGGCCAGGCAGCCCAGTCCCAGCCACCTGGCCCGGGCGTTTTGCTGCCGTGTGACACAGGGGCCCACTGACCTGGCTCTGGAAAAGTGGAGGGGTATTTGGTGTCGGCTGTCAGGGAGGCAGATTCTTCTTTGCTAAATGCCGGGCTGAGAACCCGCATCTACTCCACCCACCCACAGCCACACACAGCCGACCTTGGCGTCTGCTCCTGGAGGTCCAAGAGGGGGGCCGGGGGCCAGTGGCTCTGGCCACCTAACGGTTCAGGTTTCCCTTGCTATTTGTGCTGATAGTTTAGGAGCACCCGGCGCTGGGACCAACACATAATAACCAATCAGAGGGCTGGTCAGTGACCTGACAGATGACCTATGAGGTGGTTGGTGATGACTCTCCCAGTACGCATCTAATCATGGCGCCCACTGCTACAGAAGAGGCAAAACTCCTACACAGGCTCCGCGGCCCCTTCCTGCCTGACCAGCCCCTCCCCACCCGCTCCCCTCCCTCTCCAGCTCCCACCGAATCAGTCATGTTTCAGTTCCTCCTACTGTCCATGCTCCTTCCTGCCACAGGGCCTTTGCATATGCTTCTGCTGTGTAGGAAATTTCTCCATCCTCTTTTCATCCAGTTACCTCCCAGTCCTTCAGAGCTCTGCTCAAAAGTCAGCCCCCACTATAAACTCTATAGCTCACGGTCCACACACCACCGTTATGACCTTACGTTTCTCCCCGTGATTGCTCGAGGGAGCACCTGTCTTCCCAGCTAGACTGTAAGCTCCATGAGGGCGGGCGCTGTATTCGGTTTTCCCAGGGCCTCCTTATGCAGTGCCTGGAACCTAAGCAGCTTAGTTAATGTTTATTGAATGATTACAGGAAAGCCCCCTCTGGCCTGGGGCTGCCGCCGCTGAGATGTCCCGGAAGCCCTGACCTGGTCTGGGGGAGGGTGTGGCATCTGTGTAGAGCATCACCCTAAAGTCGCCTCTCGCCCGCCGGACTGAAATGGGGTCGGCATCCACAGCAACTGAGACGGCGGCGGGCATGGGCTCGTACTGCTGCGTAGTGCGACTGGAACAAATCGGAGCACTCCCAGCAGGCGGCTGCCCTCAAGCGGGCAAGGGCAGGGGCCTTCCGTGCCCTCTCGGCTCTAGTCATTGTCGCTTGTTCACAAACCGGAGCGGGGGCCCTCCGTGGGCCCAGCGCTGCTCGGACTCAGTGGTACCGGCCGGTCCCCGGCGAGGGGGCGGTCTAGCAGACAGACAGGCGGCAGTGAGCTGGGTCCCCATGCCCAGTCCGACGCCTGCTGCCGGGCGCCTGGCAAACCAGGCCGGGAGCTTGGCGGGGGCAGCGCCAAACACGAGGAGTAACGACAAAGTGCGGAAAGTGGCCTGGAGGCTACGGTGGGGACCCGCAGGGGGAGCCACCGCTCCCGGCTGGGCTGCTGGGGCCAGAAGACAGGGGCGCCAGACTGAGCTAAACCTCCAGGTGTTGAAAGGGCTGCAGGTGCCCTGACCCCGCGCCGACTGCCACCCTGCTTCCTCCCGCCCAGGTCCGTCGTGGGCATCCCGACCTGCGAGTCCCTGGTGCAGCTGCAGCCTGGGCAAAGCTACCTGATCTACGTGAGAGCCCTCAACGTGGGCGGCCCCAGCGCCAGGAGCCAGCCTGCGACAGTCCACACCACAGGTCTGTGCCCCGCCCGCCACACACTCCCTGGGACCCCAAATGGTCATTCTGTGGCAGACCCAGTGCTGCTGGGACTTCACTAGAAAATAGGTGAATATGTAGACATGGCACATGGCAAAAAAGCCAAGAAAGGGCTTGGAAGGTGATGAAAGCCTGTGGTCCCATTTTATAGATGGGAAGACTGAAGGCCCGGGTCACAGAGCAATTTGGCGGCTGAGCAAGAAAAACTCAGAAGTTTTTCTCCATGACCCTCAGATGGACTAGAGGCTTGTCACACGGGACCTGGTGGCCCATACACCTCCCAGCTTATGCAGGCTGAATGCCACCCCAGCGCAGGGTCTTATGACATTCCCAGGAAGAGCTATTAGCCGTGGCTCCCCTCCCTGTCCCTGCCATCAGCCTGAGAAGCTCCCAAGACCGGCTGTCCAGCCTCCTCCCCAGCCCTGCCTAACATCCCAACTCCATCTCCCCTGCCATCACCATGTCACAGAACCGTCACACCTCATGTCCACGTCTTGAGTTAGCAGAAACATCACTAGAAACATCCCGCACGCCTTCTATGGTCCTGGCACTGCTGTGGCTCTGGGTTCAGGGCTTTGCCAAGGTGCACTGGAGCCAGGTGGCTCTGCCCACACCTCCCAGAGCAAATGTCACTCAGGCTGGCTGCTTGGGGCACGCAGGCAAGGCGCAGAGGCAGGGAGCCTGGGCCGAGGGCTCAAGGACATCACTCCCTCGGCTGGGGTCTTTCACTGAGAGGCTTGTGTCATTTTGTCCTCCTTTCCAACGCTGGGAAGAGAGGTATGTCATTAGCCCTGCCCCCACTTACACAGAGTCCCCGTTGCCCTGGGGGGATGCGTTCCAAGAGCCCCAGTGGATACCCGAAACCGCAGAGAGCACTGAACTGCACGTACCGTATTTTTTCCTATACATACACATCTAAGGTAAAATTTAACGTATAAATTAGGCACAGTAAGAGATTAACAACAATAATAAAATAGAACAATTGTAACAGCACACCCTAATAAGAGTTGTATGAATGGGGTTTCTCTCTATCCCTCTCAAAATATCTGATTGTACACAGTATTTTGAGACTGCAGTTGACCTCGGGCAACTGAAACCACGGACAGCGAAAGCCCGGATAAGGGGACTGCCGATTCCTTCCCCACAGACAGGAGAAGCAAGCGAAGTGGCCACCCAAGGTCCCAGAGCTGGTAGGGGTTAGCGCTAGATTTAGGGCCCAGGTTTTTCTTTTCTTTTGTGCCGGAGTTGTCTGGTCCTCTGATTTCCAGTGCTGACTTGGTATTGAAATGTCAAATTCTGGCTGTTTCCATAAAAGAGAACATAGAGCAAGAGGCACTGCCCGCTCTTGATTATTCAGTTGTCTCTTTGCCATCTGTTCAAATAATATTTTAAGAGTGTATTTATCAGAAACTTAAATCAGCAAAAGAATTACATATTCAAAAGTGATCTGTGTTTGAGACTGGGGTGGTGGTGGGGTGGCAGTGAGGACCACGCCTTGTGCTGGCTGCCAGGCGGGAACACGCCTCCCCCTCACCAGTCAGCTCGAGGAGCAAGTGAAATTTCCAGTAGCATCAAATTGTGAACGTAACTCTGGACAGTTTGATGGCAATGCTTGAACTAGAGTTTGAGACAATGAGAACCGACAGAATGGGAACACAGGAACAGAAGAGCTTGGCTAAGAGACAATAATGGAGAATAAGGACCCCCGTCTCTACAAAAAAAAAAAAAATTAGCCAGGCACAGTGACATGCACCTGTAGTCCCAGCCACTTGGGAAACTGAGGTAGGAGAATCACCGAGCCCGAGGGATGGAGGCTTCAGTGAGCTGTGATCATGCCACTGCACTCCAGCCTGGGCAACAGAGCGAGACCTTGTTGGAGGGGAATGGATTTTTTAAAATAAATAATTTTTTATTAGCTCTGTCCTGTACCACCATTTGATGAGCTTTGTTTTAACCATGATTTGGGGATGACTCTAATCTCTTTCCTTCCCCCACTGCCCTAAGTTGCAAGCTGAATGTTGAACTTTGCTAACCCTTGTCAGATGAGTCATTAAGAAGTCCCTCAACTCCCATTTCCCTTGGCAAGTAGTTTAGAAACTCTTGTCCGTGTGCAGGCATTTACAGTAGAAGTTAAGAGCACAGCCCCTGGAATCAGAGCAGCTGGGGTTCAAGTCTGGGTTCTATCATCTACCAGCTGATTTCTTAACCATCCTGTGCCCGGTTTCCTCATCTGCAAAATGGAAATAGTAACACCCCTTTCTAGGGGTAATTGTGAGCATTTAAGGAGCTAAGACTTGCAAACGGCTTAGCATACTGCCCGCTCTGTGCTAACTGCCATCCTTATGCCGGGGAAGGCTGCTAGCATGCGGGGTCCAGTCTGCGCGTGTCCCAAGCCCTGCTCAGCCATGCCAGCGCAAAAGCCACGTGGAGCGCCCGCGTGGAGAGAGCGGTGGCGTGACTGGGGGTCGACTGCGTGTTCCTCTCCTGCAGGAAGCTACTTTCACCTAAACAAGGACACCTGCCACCCGTGGCTGACCGTTTCTGAAGACGAGTTTACAATCGTCCGGAGCCAAAGGAAAACCCCGGCGAGGGAGCCACCACCCAGCGACGCCCGGTTTACCAGGTACTCTGCCAGACACCCGGATGCAGCCCTTGGGGGAGGGGGCAGAAATCCCGGAAATGCATGAGGAAGTGGGGGCCGGGTGGGGCGGGGAGGGTGTGGAAGGGGTGCGGGCAGGCGGGCAGGCGGCACAGGCAGGTGGTGGCCCCTGGGGAGGGGGGGGAGCCGCGGGGTGCGGGACGCGCCATGAGTAGCGGAAGAGCGGAAACAAGGACCCAGGTGTCTGCTGCCTCTTCGCCCGGGGCTCCGTCCTGCGCTGTGGTACCTGGTACCAAAACTCCTGATGAAAAACTGGCGATGAAGTGAGCCTGTTCCAAAGTCGATGGGGGACACGTTCCCTGTGGAGCGTGACTTGAGGGAGGGGTGGCCCCGAGGGTGCGGGCTGGCTCTCCAGCTGCTTCTAGGGCTTGGTAAACAATAAATGTTGAAATGATCAATTCCTTACTTCCTTCCAAAGACTTATAAAACAGTTGATAAGGAACAAACATACAGTACTGAAATAGAAAAAGCAATAGGAGAAAAAAAAAAACACAGGTTAACTCCAAGGGCTAATTTCCAGGATGAAGCATTAAACGTGGCCTCTCAGCTTCCTGGTCGTCAGGGCAAGAGCGCCTGGCAGGTTGATTTTGGAGTCAGGAGGGTCCTCTAGGGAAGCAAAGGGCTCTCCTGTGAGGCTGGAGGGGCCACTGATGGGAAATTGCACCCAGCCCCGCTGTCTGGGAGCCGGACAGTCCTCTGGGCTGGCTACCCCGCCGACCCTGGCTTCCTGCTGGCCTTTTTGCTGTACATGGTCCATGCGCCTACTGCACGTAGCTTCAGTCTGAAACGACAGAACTCTGCAGGGTACACAGGTGTCGACCCAAAAGGAAGAACTGAGGCAAAATTAACATAAGTAGAGAGTTTATTGGGGCCAAACTTGAGGACTGCAACCTCAGAGATTGATCACGTTGCCTTGAGTATAGGCTCCGATTAGCAGCAGTTAGGAATGCATTTTCAAAGGCAAAAAAGGGGACGGGTGAGTTGATACTAAGTTGTTTGTCAAGAATTCTCCTTGGCCTACAGAAATAACACCGATTAGTAAATTGGCTGTACATTGCTGAGCTATAGGATGTGGGGTATAGTGTCCAGGGGGGCATTGTTAGGTTAATTTATAGCAACTTGTCAAGATAGCAAGCAGCTTCAAGAGATAACACATAGCTCAAGGTGAGGAGTAGGATGTGAGTGTGATCTCATTTTAATGTCTCCCTGGGCCTGAAATTAAAAGGATTCACATTCCTCAGATAAAATTTCATTTCTTTTCCTAGAGGAAAACAATTTTATCCTTTCCCTCTGCCCATTCATCCCAGGGGTGGGGTATGTAGCAAGGAGTAAGAAGCAATAAAGGTCTTACATGACTGTCACCAAAGCAATGTTTAAAGCTGACTTTTTTCTCCTGGGCATTGCCGTAGGCCCCAGGCAGCCCCCCCTCTGGGGGCCCCTTCACAACCCAATGACCTCTGCATCCAACATCACAACTCTAGCCTCCTTCCACTGAGGTCTCGTCAACCCTCACAGGAAGCCCTCTTGGGCAGGATCTCTTCAAAAACAACACCGGGGGCCAGGTGCGGTGGCTCACACCTGGAATCCTAGCACTCCAGGAGGCCGAGGCGGGGGAGGATCGCTTGAGCTCAGGAATTCGAGACCAGCCTGAGCAAGACTGAGACCTGGTCTCTACTAAAAATAGAAAACTTAGCCAGGCACTATGGTACACACCTGTAGTCCCAGCTACTTGGGAGGCTGAGGCAGGAGGATCACTTGACTCCAGGAGTTACAGTGACCTAGGACTGCGATAGTGCACTTTAGCCTGGGTGACAAAGTGAGACCCTGTATCCAAAAAAAAAGATACAAAAAGAAAAACCCCCAATCATTTTTAAGAGCAAACAGCTGTTCTATTGGTTTGGTCTGGGGTCCCCTCCTCTCCCATTACTGAGCAGTACAACGATCCGATATTAACCTTCAGCAACGGCCAGCTGAGCTTTGCGAGCTAAGGGCACTTTACAAACAAGGCGTCCAGAAGCACCTTCACAGATCACCCGCTGACTGACCCTAGCAGTTGGCATCACTCACATGCACGGCCAAGGCACCATAATCACACATGCTTCCTGTTGTGGGGGGAATTTGTACACGAGTGGAGAAAGAATTCTCAATGCAAAGATTAGGATATAGAGAAGTGAAAAGTTTATTTTACTTTCTCAGAAAGAGAGGCAGAGAGAGGAAAGAGATGGCATGGCACCCAAAAAAAGGAGAGGGGAAGTGCCGGCTGTAAGCAGAAGCAGCTCAGGGTTTTTATGGGACAAAGAGAAGAAAGGGAAAAAAAAATAGTAATGGCTGTCAGCTGGTAACAGAAGCGGGTATGGACTAATTAGCAAGAGGCAGCTGGCAGCCATTTCTCATTTTTTCCCTCCTTCTGGAGACCTGCTCATCAACTTCTCTTGAATGTGGTCTTGTCCCAAGGTCTTGTGAATGCAAAGGAGAATTCACACTTTCTTTTTGTCTGCTCAGCTCCTTTTAATTGCTGTAAAAATATCTCTGCAGGCGATCAATTAGCAAGAGAGCTGGTGTGATTAATTTTAAAGACAGGAGTTAAGGTACATCTGTTATTTTGAGACTGTGGGTTAGATCATTTATTTTTTCCCTGTTAGTTTATTAGCAAGGCCATCCTATCACTCCCATTTTCTAAAACCAGGTGTGTTGCTGTCATGGGAAATCTAATTCCAGTCCGAGGGCAGCATTACTGGGAGGTGGAGGTGGATGAGCGTTTGGACTACACAGTTGGTGTGGCCTTTGAAGATGTCCCTAAACAGGAGGACCTGGGAGAAAACCAGCTTTCCTGGTGCATGAGGCACACATTTGCATCATCAAGGTAATGTAAAATCTGGATACCCAAGATTAAAATTTGCTTTTGAAAGAGCGAGAGGTTTTCACTAATAATAATTAAGGCCCATATTATGTTTTACAAAATGTTCTAAGATATTTCAGGAGTTGTTGCCAGCCGCTTTCCCTAAAGTCCAAATGAGAAGAGAAAGAACAGCTTTTCTTTGAGTAAAAATAACTAAAATTCATGGAGAGATCATTATGTGCTGAGCACTGTTCTACCCTTATGTACATTATCTTTTACTTCTCAAAATTGTACTATCCCATTTTACAAATAAGAAGGCTACGCCTCACAGCAGTTAGATAAGCTATCCAACAGAGCTCGGATTCAAACTCAAGAAGTCTGGCTCCAATGACTGCATTTTTAACTGCTAAGCAACTGATTTTTCATTTATGTTCCATTTCAGTGTTAGTTACCTGGATAGTTTAATTTGAAGCCCCAACTTCATCTTTTTAAGTAAATGTGGGTACGAGGCTTCATGGTTATGGCTAATTCTAGTTTGCTTCTGCTGCTAAGCACTCAGTCTCTACACGTGTGGCTGGGGGAAAAATTCTTTGAAACCTGGGGCAATGGGCAAAATTTTCAGACTTAGAAGGCAATGGTTATAACCTTCACCTCAAAAATTGGAAAAAAGAAACCCCAAAACCACACTGCTTTTGTAATATGGGGCCTCTCACCCTCCTTGGCTGGATGGATCCTATTAACTTCCATCCAGTGTTCTCTGCCCACGAGCCTCCAACATGGTTAAAGATTATCTGTCATACCCAAGCAAAAGTGGGAAGACCAACTTTCCCCCATAAGAGACTGAGACTATGATGAATTCTACTAAACCTCAGACCCAGTTTGGGGAATGTAAGGATTACTATGCACTAAGCCAAATACTTTATTTGGGAATTCTGCCTGAAGTAAGACTAAAGAGCAAAGTCTCCTATTCTTTAGAAAGGTAAGGGGCAAGCCGGGCACAGTGGCTCATGCCTGTAATCCTAGCACTCTGGGAGGCCGAGGTGGGAGGATCACTTGAGGTCAGGAGTTCGACACCAGCCTGAGCAAGGAGACTCTGTCTCTACTAAAAATAGAAAAAATTAGCTGGGCAACTAAAAATAGAAACAGAAAAAAACTAGCAGGGCATGGTGGCATGTGCCTGTAATCTCAGCGACTCAGGAGGCTGAGGCAGGAAGATGGCTTGAGCCCAGGAGTTTGAGGTTTGAGGTTACTGTGAAGTAGGGTGCTGCCATGGCACTCTAGCCCAAGCAAAAGAGCAAGACTCTGTCTCGCAAAAAGAAAAAAAGAAAAGAAAAAAGAAATGTAAGGGGCAGAGTAAAACTGAGGGGGCATTAAGGACACTTAGGAGTGGGAAGAGTCGGGGGCAGAAGACAGAATAGAAGAGGCTGGAAACATGAGGTAGAAGACAAAGGAAGGGCAGAGGCAACAGGCCAAGTGCTAGAGCAGTTTCTTGTATCCTACCTTGGAAAAATGTAGGAGGGGTGTGTGTGTGTGTGTGTGTGTGTGTGTGTGTGTGTGTGTGTGTGTGTGTGTGTGTGTGTGTGTGTGTGTGTGTGTGTGTGTGTGTGTGTGTGTGTGTGTGTTGCAAGTGGAGGATGTGGGTACAGTATCCTAGGATAAGATTGCCCAGCGGACTCATATGTTTTGTTCCATGGTCTTAGACTGTTGCCAGTGGGAGGAAGGTAGAAGGAAGGACTCCCAGCTTCTGGTGGCTGCTCAGTTAAGAAAAGAAGACAAGGTGAACGGAGATGGAGACAGGCTGGCTTGCTCTGACACATTTAGATCATACTCCAAGTGTTCATCCCCGTAGCCTGGACCGGTATGCTGGCACACACAGCTCTGCAAATGTCTGCCAGCGGCTGGGTTAGGAAATTCCTGTGGCTAGTTTTGGTTTCAGCCATTTTCAAAGCACACAGGATACAGAGCATGGTTAAAAGGTACTAGTGCCATCAATCAGTGACAGGCTCACTGGATGCCCCCCTCAGTTTGAAAGTTTAAGAACTGGAGTATTTGTGCACAGAAGAGCCTATACCAAAAGGCCCATTTTATCACATGAAAGATCATAAGGTTCTCTGTTTCAGGTATCTTTATCACAAAGGAGTTACACACTTGAGCCTTGAAATCCAAATTTTTAAAATGTGTTCTATTTCCATGCTAATTTTGATGCAATAAGTTCATGATACTGTATGTGAGTTCCTTAGGTTGAGAGGTTGCTCAAGAACAGAGTTTGAAAATGTTCCTTAGGACAAATTTCATAAAAGAGATATAGTTTAG
The DNA here is from genome assembly GCA_008750895.1 of Mirza zaza. Classification (NCBI taxonomy): domain Eukaryota; kingdom Metazoa; phylum Chordata; class Mammalia; order Primates; family Cheirogaleidae; genus Mirza; species Mirza zaza. The sequence goes on along the minus strand of VSMD01068199.1, from coordinate 7,411 downwards.
AGAGTATAGTTTTGGAAATGGCCTGTTACTTTGGTAGTCATTTAATACAAGAAAATAACAAAATCATACGAGTATGAATAAAATTAATATGAACTGTTCTGTAAATAGACCATCTGAAGAATTTCTGAAGCTTTGTTTTATCAACATTTGATTTTCAGGCATAAGTATGAATTTCTGCACAACAGAACAACTCCAGATATAAGAATAACAGTTCCGCCAAAGAAGATTGGCATTCTGTTAGACTATGAAAATTCAAAGTTGTCATTTTTCAATGTGGACATTTCTCAGCATCTATTCACATTCAAATGTCAGCTTCACCAATTCGTACATCCCTGTTTTTCTTTGGAAAAGCCCGGGTGTCTAAAGATACATAATGGCATTTCAATGCCAAAGCATGTCACTTTCTGACCATTCTGATGTCCAGTTTCCTGTCTCTCTTGTATACCTACCCCTCTCGTGGCCACTCCCACCTCAGCTGGTTGTACTTGGCATTCAAGCACCACGTGCCCAGCACAGTTTATGGCTCATGTCATTACTGGCAGACTAGCATGCTGGCTCTCATTTCACCTGACCTGGATTCTAGCCCTGTGCACTGCTACCTGTGTGACGCTAGGGGGGTCGTTACCAGGCCCAGCTACAAAATGAGGGCTCAGACTAAACTCAAAAGTCTTTCAAGTTGTCAAATTGTATTTGTCTACTTGTGTATATGCAAAGTCTCCTGAGTCTGCAAGGCCTGCAGAGCTTAGGGGAGGGGGAAGGAAGTCTTACCGGCTCCAGCAGCCAGTACACTCACATTTCATGTCAGTGAGAACAGACTTAGCAGGTAAGAGGCAGCCCAGAGAAGCAGGGATGCCATGTGCCCTTCCCGATGCCTCCTCCCCTCTTGTCTGCCCGACAGTGAGCAGCGCTGTGGTGAGGTCCCCCCACTACACACTCTTTACTAACACCCTCTTCCGCTCCTTCATAGTGCTCATACTGCTCTCCAGGTTTGAAATTACCTCTATAATGCCTACTTCCATGAAGGCAGGGATAGTACCTGTTTTGATCACCACTTGATCCCCAAAGGCTAACATGTAACAATTGACACCAAGTATTTGTTGAACAGATTTGTTGAGAATCTTCTTCATTCAGCCACTGCTGTGTGGCCTCTCACTGCTCTCCATGTGAAGGATGCAGGGCTCTGTCAAAACTGTAGCAAAGGATCTATGGCCTGGAGATGGAAAAACCCAGAGGAGAGGCAGCGTGAAGGAACGGAAAGGTGTCTGTGGCTTGATGGCAAGATGGGGAAACATGGGACACTACTACTACTACAAGCAGCACACACATAAATGTGGTGCTTCTGTTATGTGTGTTGAGGGGAAACAGATGGAGATAAAATAGAAAAAACATTAGTTACAACTGATTCTACAAACTGTCCTGCAATGTAAAAAGAACCAGATTTGAAATCAGAAGACATATGTTTGATTGCTATTTTGTAGCTACTTTGCCTTATGACCCTGGAAAAGTCACTTTATCTTCCAGAGCTGCTGTTTCCCTTTAAACAAAAGGAAAAATACTTGTCGCACAGGTCTGGGAGACTTACTAACAAACTCAGAGCACCTAACAATATATGGTATATTGCAAGTGCACAACAATTTTTTAAAAACGTATCAGCCCCCACAAAGGGCAAAGATGAGCGCTGATGGGAAGAGTGGTGTTTAGCCAGGAGCCCTAAGGCATCCTGCCTCACTGCACCCTGCCATTCTGCGACCTGGATGCCCAACTCCATCGGCTGCATTCCTGGTTCTCCACTTCCAATTTCCAGCTACCATGTAAACTCTGCACAAACAGCATTTTCAAAGCTTGTGAGTCAACAGAGAACTCATTTGTGAACCAATTATCAGAGACAATTCTGTATCATGCCCCATGGATGCCTCTCTAAACCCAGAGATGCCCTCATCTCATCACTTAAGGTTTTGTGTTAGCTGAAAAAGTCTTTCACTTTAAAACTTTCATGTTTTCCAGTACGTGTACAGTCTAACACACTGAACACTTCTCACCTCCTACTGAACTCTGCCTACTGTTATAAACAGCAGCTCAGGTTCCTGAATTAACAAGTCATCCTGACAATAGCTCATTACACGACCCCCCCCCCCCCCCACACCTGCTCTGCCAAGCTAGGTCACCTACCCTGAAATAAGGTACAGCAGATGTAAATACGAAACGGTTCAAGTTATGAACGATTATATGTGTGTGTATACTCAAAAATGTTCTCAGTTACTGAAATAGAACCTGCCAAGTAGGAAATAGGATTCACACAGAAGGCAAGTTTGAATTCAGGGTTCTAACAGGCTTTATGGGGTACTTCACATGTTAACATCAATGTGGATAAATGGATAAAAACTGGACCCTTGTAAGGTTTTAGTAAGATTTTTATTTGACCAAGAAAGAAGTGTCTAGAATTGTCTTTGACATTTAAAATCCACTTACACAAGGCAGATGACCAAGCATCGCAATTACTCAGCATAAAGAACCTTTGTGGAAACATCTTTCTCATTTATTTAGAAGAAAAAATAAGTCTAGAACAGAACCAAATGGAACTTTTGTTTTTTTGTGAAATATTCAAATTCCTTAAAATACCATGAATAATCTGCTGAAACTAAATTTCAACAAGGGACAGGGTTTACCTCAAGGCCATGTTCACCTGCAACCTGCTGATAAATCTGTTAAAAAACAAAACAGAAAAAGATTTTTAAAACTTAGATCATTGTAGGCACAATCCCCAATACTGGGCAGTTAAAATATATCAAAATCTGTTCTTTTCTCAGCTTTACCTGCATCACTTGATAACCCTTGAGCAAGTCATTAACATAAGCTTTGGCCTCCCCACCTTAACAAAGGGGAAAGAGAATAAAACCACCACAGAATCTTGATTTAAACTAACATGGGCTTAGTAATGCAGAACATAGTAGTTAGAATTGAAGGCACCCTATCAGATAGAATTGGAAAGTTGGTTAAATAAAATTACATTGGTTTCTGATAAAATTGTCCTTTATTTAGAAAAGTTTGTTTAATAATCAACTTCCTGCTGGTTCGAATAATACACAATCACATGTATATATCTAATAAAAGATTTCTCAAGCATGTACTTGGTCATCAGTATAAAGCAGAGCAAATGCATAGGCAGTGGGGCCTTTTTCTTAATACTTCCAATTCTTCAAAAGGTGTTAAAATCACAATCTTGGCTGAGTGTGGTGGCTCATGCTTGTAATCCTCGCACTTTGGGAGGCCAGGGACGGGAGGATTGCTTGAGGTCAGGAGTTTAAGACCAGCCTCAGCAACATAGCAATACACGGGGCTCTATAAAAAAAAAAAAAACAGAAAAATTAGCTGGGCATGGTGGTGTATGCCTGTAGCCCCAGCTACATGGGAGGCTAAGGCAAGATGATCACTTGAGCCCAGGAGTTTGAGGTTGCTGTGAGCTATGATCACACTACAGCCCTCAATCTCATGCAGCAAAGCAAGACACTGTCTCAAAAAACACAAAAACAAACAAAACACAACTTTATATAACTCATACACTGGAAGATGCCCATGGCACAACTGACTGTGATGTGGCATTCTGTAAATGAGACTCTACTGGTCTCTATGCAAAAAGGTTCAGTTATTAGAAAACTTTTTGGACTCTACAAAGCCTGCACTACAGAAAGAGTCCTCTCTCCTCAACTTACCAAAACAACTTCTCTAATTTCTAGTCACCTTCCTCTCAATTAGTAAAGATTCTCACGTGTTCACTATGTCTTTCTCTACCTTTCTTATCTATAAACTCATTATTCCTATTTTCAATGGAAAGACAATAGAAAGTATATAATTTCTGTTGGTAGATAAGTAGGTCTTGAATTTATTTTGCAAACAAGACCTGTTCTATCTACCTTTTCATTTAGGAGGCTAAAAGCAGAGTCGGCTTGACTTCAAGGACTCTGTTTTCTTAGTCTCCAGAAGAATATGACCAAGTCCAACCTAAAAACATGGTCTTTCAACATATCAAGATGTTAAAAGAAAGATCATTTCCAATTTCAAGATTTAAGAGATTTGAATTTTTTACATACATTTGCTTCACTATAACCAATGGTTAATTAATCTAAATGCAAGATTAGAGTCTGTTATTGGAAAATAAGACCCCAGGTCAGCATCTCTGCCACTAAGAAGTCTCCTGGAAATAGTGTGACTGTGACCTTGGCACAAATGCCCCTAAATTTTCGAGTTGCTACTGAACAGGTGCTGGTTCTTTTCAGATATATCATGTCTGACTGCTTCACTGATTGTTTTCTGCTATTGCCAACCCCAGAAAAAAAGCCCAACTCACTGATTGTTTTTTCTTCACTTTCCCAGACTGTAATGGAAGCGGTTTTTCTGTTCTGTTTTCACCTTACTCAAATCAGTGGAATTAAACTATCATTTATTTGAACTGCACAAATTAAACAGCTTACAGCTGATCCAAACAAAATGTAATCACTCAGATACAGCTAATAAAGGTGTTTTTGTAGTCTCAACTTGGATTCTAATCTTGCTGTCTCTCCTATTCTTTCCTAAGCCTAAACGTGGGTCTCTTCCTTGAAAGGAGTTTAAAAGACACCGTTAACTTCAAACAGGTTGGACTGGAGACAGGAATATAATCCATTCTCTGGGAAAGTACTCAACTAACAAAATTGAGGTTTCCCAGCTGTGCATTTTAACAAAGGAGGAACACAACTTTTAGAGGCAGACTTACTGGGTATACACATTACTTTTTGGTAAACCTATTATTCTGCCTCCTCATACTTCCTTCTGAACATCCATCTAATGAAGGGGAGAGGGGCAGAAAGAAGAAAAAACAAAAAGCACTATCTAAAAATAAGGACAGTACTCTGGAGACAGGTGTAGAATACTTGGTACTGTCTTTTGTACCATTTACAATTTATAAGCCAGCCACAATTTCCTGGGTACCTGAAATGGACCTCCCCTTCCTTGTCCACCTAATGCCTATATAGCTTTTCACAAAATCACCTCTTGGAAGCACTGCCTAATTCTTCTCTCTCCCAAGCCGAGTTAAGTGCCACACACTCACCTCTTTTAGCATACATAAGTAGATATACTGTGACCACTGACTTGTGCCTGCTCCACCTCACTGCAAGCAAATCAAGGTAGGCACTGTGCCTTCATAATCTCTGAATGATCAGAACATGGAAACAAGTGCTTTGTATTTTCAGGGAGCTCATATACCTGAAAAGAGACATCAAATTACCTTTTAAATCAAAGGAAAAGCCCCTTTACTGGAAAGCAAAGCAGCTTTCAAATTTTTGTGTGCTTGGTGGATGGAGGGGAAGGTTAGAAATATGAACCCAAAACATCAACCTTTCTTCTGTCCCAGTACACCTGAGGGATCTGACACTGTTAGCAACAGTGCTCCGTGGTGACTTCTAATCTGGGAAGAGTGAGAGGGAGTGTAGAAGAATCTGGGAGGTGGGAAAGATGGATGTGGTTTAGAATGTTCCTTCCATCACTGCAAGGGACCTTTGACATTCACATTTCATATTTATTGTAGCTTTCACTAATCTTAGAAGAGCACAAAGATCTACGACATGTGTATTTTAAATGTTCTGAGTTATAAATTTGGTTCATGTACGCTGGTGGCTGGTGAGTGGAAGCTCACCCTTGGCCACTGAGTAAGCTTAACTGTCAATCTTATATTTATAGCACAACATGACTATGTTGCCGTCTGCTAGTTTTAGAATCTAAAACTTTATGGAGAAAATTATATGCTATAAAGGTAACAACAAACTTAGGGGCTTATACAGATCACAAGTGATTCCTTCTCAAACGTCAAGTGTCTTTAAAAATCATTTTATGGGAGAGACTCCCTCACATGTAATAGAAAGCAACAATTAAAGTAGCTCAGTACCTAACAAAAGTCCCTCTCCCCCAAATAACTTTGGCCAAATTTATGTATACACTATCTGTAAGGTAAAAATAAGATGGAGGCACTCCCTATTACTAAAATATCATCCTTTTCTAAAAAGGTGATGGATGGCTAGAATTTTTAGCTAATGGGATCTCATGTTCCATTATTTTAAATACAAATATATGTTCCCAGTCTTGCAAAGGACCTCAAGCCAATTTCCAAAAAACCACATATCTACCTGTCTACCAAGGATTTCCACATAAAATTAAGGTATTTAAAACACTATTTACCTATTTATGTAACAAGTATAACTCAGTAGTGGACATTTTTCTATGCTATAACTTACCCACTGAAAAGTCATGAGTCTGGAAGAGAGAAAAAGGAGTTGGAAGCTGGACGCCTTAACACGCTGAGGTTTCTGGTAGGGGAAGGTGATTTAATTGGCCAAGGGAGTGAGTAAAACAGACTGCTTTGTGGCTTGTGCATGTTCAAATCCAACGAACTAGTCGAGTCTTCTCTTCTTAGCCCTTGATTCTCTAGTTGTCCCAAACCACTGTCAGAAGCCGTATAAAAAAGCAATAGGGCCAGACACAGTGGCTTATGCCTGTAATGCCAGCACTTTGAGAGGCCAAGGTGGAAGGATCGCTTGAGCCCAGGAGTTTGAGGTTATTGTGACCTATGACTGTACCACTACACTGCAGCGTGGACAAGAGAGTGAGGCCTTACCTCTTAAGAAAAAGAAATGCAACTGGATGAAAATAAGACAAACTGGACATCTGTTTGTGTTCCCTGTGCCTGGAATTATACAGCTCCTGGAAATACAAGATTGTGCTTGTTATTGCATTTCTAAAGTGACACTTCTGCTCAAGTCATGATCCCTTGCAACAGCAATCATTTGTCTACATAATCTAAAACTTCTTTAAAACATTTGCACAGAACAATTGTTCTCAAAATGTGGACCCTGTGGGGGCCCCTTCAGGATATAGTGAGGACAATACTATCTTCATAATAATATTAAGACATTATTTGCCCTTCTCCCTCTCATACACATGAGTGAACAATGTGTTCACTCCATGAGTGAACAATGGAGTTTAACCAGAAGACATTCATCACTATGACAACTAATGGAGTGTATGCTTGTGGATTCATGTGTTTAAAAATATTTCTGTTTTGGCCGGGCGCGGTGGCTCACGCCTGTAATCCTAGCTCTCTGGGAGGCCGAGGTGGGCGGATCCTTTGAGCTCAGGAGTTCGAGACCAGCCTGAGCAAGAGTGAGACCCCATCTCTACTATAAATAGAAAGAAATTAATTGGCCAACTAATATATATAGAAAAAATTAGCCGGGCATGGTGGCACATGCCTGTAGTCCCAGCTACTTGGGAGGCTGAGGCAGCAGGATTGCTTGAGCCCAGGAGATTGAGGTTGCTGTGAGCTAGGCTGACGCCACGGCACTCACTCTAGCCTGGGCAATAAAGTGAGACTCTGTCTCAA
>VSMD01068198.1:0-43784 GCA_008750895.1 Mirza zaza | reverse complement strand
AACAAGCCGTTCTCTTATTTGAGCCTCACAGCAAGCCAGGGTGGATGGAAGGTATGATATTGTTGTCAACCCCATTAGGAAGCAGAGGTTCCAAAAGTGTAAGGGGCACGCCGAGACATCTCAGGTTCAAGAGCTGGAATCTGACCTGTGTCACTAAAGCCCCGGCTCTTTTCTCCAGATTTCTGGCATGGTATCCAAACTGGTAAGATAGTAGCAAATGTAAAGAACCCACCAACAACTCTTTGCTTAAATTTGTACCTCTCCCAAAACAAAATCCAGTTCGGGAACGCAGTGAAATTCAGCAAGTTCCTAACTGAAACCCAAAGGTGAGTGATTGGACACATTTCAGAGTTGGGCTCCCTAGAGACCATCCAGAGCTACGAGCCTCAGCTTCTCACATTAACCCAAAGCACGTTTAAAGCAGACTCAACAGACTGAGAGAACTAAACAATTTGAATAATTTTTTAATGGTATAGGAAAATGAATAGAATACGACCCCTGTAGTCAAGCTGATAGCAGTCTAGCCGAGGAGATGAGGCCCGTGCAAGTAATTATAATAAATTTGGAAATGCTGAAAATAAATAACTGAGTCTTGGAGGTGGATGGTGGTGACGGTTGCACAACAATAGGAATGTATTTAATGCCATTGAATTGTACACTTAAAAATTGTTAAGAAACAAAAAGAAAAAAATAAATAGTATGGGAATACAAAGATGAGACATCTGGTTGGAGATATTTAAAAAGTTTCATGGAGGAGTTAATGTTTGAACTGGAATTTAGAGGACAGAATGAATAGGACTTTGATGGGCAAAAGGAAGGGAACATATCAGCCGCAGGGGCCAGCATCATAAGCAAATGCCCTGAGGCAGACAAGATGAGGGCACAGCCATGGACTGGTGACTATTTCAGTTTGGGGGCAAAGACAGCATGGTTGCCGGCAAATGAGGGAAGCAGAGACAAGACGACCAGAGATAAAAGGCGTTTGGACTGGATTCCGAGAGACCAGGATTCAGTTCATCCTGGGAGTGACAAGTGTTTGTTTATAAGGCAATGAGTTTGGAAGGTATTATAAAGTTCCTGCAGGCAGCACTAGTGTCCGAATGAGGGAAATGGCAATCAGGAGTGAGAAGGAGGGACAGACAGAAGCACAAGCTATCTGTTTTGGTGACTGATGGAGTATCTGTATATTTTGTGTGCTGGGAAAAGAATGTAGGATTAGCGTCCCCCACCCCCAAGACTTGGAAGCTCATCCTAATTCCAAAGGGAAAATAAACAATCAAAAATGTATCCTGCCAAGAGGACTTTCTGGGCAGGGACACCTGAAGGGTGTGTTTCTTTTGACATGCTCCTTCTTGAACCTCATGTGTTCTCTAAGGTAGGCATCCAATCCAAGAGCTTCATTTCACTATCCTTTAAGTTATTCCAGAACATGACTTGGTAAGGAAGGACTCTGACCACCCAGCACTGCCATTCATTCCAGATGGTTCCAGAAACTGTATATTCAGCCTTTTGGTATTAAGCAAGCTTTGCATTATTTGTGCTCCTAGGCTTGCCATAGTGTATTACTTGTCAAAGTAAAACAGGAACTGTGAGAAACATTATTTCTAGTCCTGTCCAGTGGAAAAATAAGAAAACCAAGTACCTCTTTCCCTTTTAGCAACTGCATCTAAAAACATCATTTTTTTATAAGATGAAAACCACCTCAAGCAACTTGAAAAATATACCTCAAGAAGAATTTGACTCTTTTTTCATTTTGCATAAGTTTTTCAGAACATCCTTCTTCTCTGACTCTCCTAATGAATTCAGGCATTTTAATAACTCACCCAGTTTTTACTGTAGAATTATTGATGGCCTTTTCTCAACGATCAACACTCCTCTTCCTGATTCAGTGAAAGATTTGGGGAAAAAAACTCTTAAGATTTTTAGATTTTGTGTCTTGAACATTTTCATGGCCACATCACCTTTCAAATGAAATGAGTTCTGGGGTAAATGGCTTGCTATGTGGTATGTACTTGTGGTTAGTACCTAAGAAACTAACAGCTATGAGTGACAGGGATGTACCGCAGAATCACATAAGGTAGAAGTTGGGTGTCCTCCAAAAAGCAGAGGTGTGTGTACTGAAATGAATGATTCTATCCTAAAACAGACTTTAGGAACAGACTTGAGATCCATCCCAGCACACCTCGATCTCTACTCAACTTTGGTAAGACTGAAAATATCCTTGTCTAATTTGACCAAGAATCAGAAAGTAGGTTTGCAAAAGTTTAGTTACAAGCCTAGACCCATGAAAACAAAGAAATCCCCAGATGCCAAAAAATTAATACTCTAAAAGTCTGGCTTTTGTATCTTCACAGAATTCTCCCAAACTCTTTTGCCCTAAAAACAGAAGCTTTGATATAGATGCCATCTACAGTGTGATCGATGACGCCAAGCAATATGTGTACATCGCTGTCATGGACTACCTGCCTATCTCCAGCACAAGCACCAAGAGGTCAGTGAAATGCCCAACCTCTAGTAAGAACCCAGTCTCCAGGGCCCGGCACCAAGCTGGGGACCACAGGAAAACCAGCCTGGACACTGAGATGCTATGAGGTTGCATTAGGAAGAGCACAACTCTCAATTCTTCTTGGTGTGCATTTGCAATTTACCCATGATGCACGTTGCCAAGCCATCAATTGGCTTGCTGACCCATGCACATAGAAGCCAATACCACGGCACTAGCCCATGAGAAAGGAAGCTCTTTATTTTATTTCCAATCAACTGGCAAGAAGAGAGGAGAAAACTCTCAAATCTATTTACCCAAGCTTGGGACTGGGTCGGATTTTGTAAGCATAGCGTAATGAGGTATGATCTGATTGGATCTTGCAATGATGTGATGCCCAGAGGCATGATCTGACTGGATCCGACCATGGGGTGATACCAGGGCTCAATCTGATTGGAGCACTTAGGTTTTGTCTATGGTTGCATTTCAGGTTACTGTGACCTTCAAACTGGAGGTCCATAGCAACTAAAAAACAACTCACAATTTAGTTACATAAAAGTTGAACCAGGCCTGGCTTGGTGGCTCACACCTGTAATCCTAGCACTCTGGGACGCCGAGGCGGGTGGATTGCTCAAGGTCAGGAGTTCGAAACCAGCCTTAGCAAGAGCGAGACCCCGTCTCTACTAAAAATAGAAAGAAATTAATTGGCCAACTAATATATAGAAAAAATTAGCTGGGCATGGTGGTGCATGCCTACAGTCCCAGCTACTCGGGAAGCTGAGGCAGGAGGATTGTTTGAGCCCAGGAGTTTGAGGTTGCTGTGAGCTAAGCTGACACCATGGCACTCACTCTAGCCTGGGCAACAAAGTGAGACTCTGTCTCAAAAAAAAATGTTGAACCAGATTGGTCTGGTGTGGTTACACATCTTCTCCCTAACTGTATTTATTTTAAGGGCTCAGGGTCTTACCCTACAGAAGTACCTTAGTAGTTTACAGTCTAGGCAAGAGAGCAACTTTAGAAAGAAGGTTGCATTATTACCAATTTGAAAATTATTTTAAAAGAAAAAATAAGATATAAAATATTATTTGAAAATATTATTATTTGAAAAGTATTAATAGGAATATACCTGAAGGGTGTGCTAAAACAGAGTGCTCTTGCACGATTTTCCTTAAAGGAGGCATCACTTTCTTGTATTCACAACAATCCCCAACTAAATGCTAAACTCTCATAATATCTTCTCAATGTAAAGGAGAAAGAAACTTAAAATATATACATTCTCAGTTGATCCATCCCTCTGTGCGAGAAAGAGAACATCTTAAAAATGGAGTGCCTTTCATTATTTAAGCATGCAAATACTTGGAATAAATTTAGGGGCTGAATTTATGACAAACTCTTTGGAAAATCATTGCATGCATAAATGCATGGCCATGCTCAGGTAGTTCCACTTTTGTTTTCTTGCTGGGAATACAGAGATTTAGGTGCTTAAATAATTATTTTAACCTAGGAAATATTTTCAAAGTACATATTTCTGGGAATGCAACCCAAGACCTTTTAAATTTGGAAAATTACAATTTCAGAATAAGTATTCACTAAGGTTAAATGATTAAGTGTGTCCTATATTGCTTGAATATTTTTTGGGTTGCCAACCCCATGTATGCATAATATGCAACCTCTTTATGCAAATGACTATAGGATTGGAAAAGAGTCTTTCTCCCAGAAAATGATTGCTCCCAATGACAGGTAGTGGAAAAGCATTGTTAGCTGCAAGGCGAACATGATTAAAATACATTTATTTTCAAATATTGTACATCCTTTGAACATTCATAGATTTTTTCCACACACTAACATCTTTTCTGTCTCTCCTTTTTATGTTTCTCCCATTTGTTGTATATTTGGTTTTAGATCTGGTTTTACACTTCAGCTTCACTTTGAAAAGATTTTGAAACATAATAGGTTTTGCCTGGTTTTCCTGTTATTGAGGAGGAAAATAATGTCAAGTTTGTGGAGTTATATGTTAGGATGGGATGATGATTTCTCAGGATTGACAAAACCTTTGTCCCATGAAGTCCCATGAACAATATTGAGCTCCTCCATGGTCGAGAGGAAAATAATTAGCATGGGGGATCTAAAAAATATCAGAAATCTAAATTACAGAAGACTTAAAGAATGTTAAAGAACTTTAGTTTCACCTAAAATTTTGCATTTTGGTTGTTAATCTACCATTTCATCTGTTATTTAAAAAGCACTTCTTTTATTGTATTTTAAAAATTTCAAACCTATAAATGCCCTTAGCTTTCTAAATGAAAGGTCATCAAAGAGACCTAAGAAGTAATCCAAACATACAGGTTATAATTAAGTTCTTCTCAATCACATGAATGAATTATTTTTAGAAAGCGAGACTGGTTACTCATCTTTACCTAGTCTTGGAAAAGATTTTCAGGAATGAATTCAGCTTTAATAAACAAGTAAGTACTATCAAATTTCAATGTGTTAATGGAACTAATTAATATCTGACAGACTTAACTTTTAGCCTACACATTGCCAAACATCCAAATGAAAGAGAAAAAATTCACATACTCCCAATTATTATAGAAATGGTTGACAGCATGTAAAAAAATATACTACTCCATGATTCAGTAATAGTGTTGGAGCTAATTTCTACTTTTCAAGGTATTAGGAAAGGAATGAAACAATGGATGTCTGACTTAATAAATCCTACAATAAAAAGTCACAAGCCCTATTTCACTTCTTCCTAATTTTGCAATCAAGCTCTCTCTTTTTTTTTTTGTTTCCTTTTTTTTTTTTTTGAGAAAGAGTCTCACTCTGTTGCCCGGGCTACAGTGCCGTGGCATCAACCTAGCTCACAGCAACCTCAAACTCCTGGGCTCAAGCGATCCTCCTGCCTCAGCCTCCAAAGTAACTGGGACTACAGGCATGCGCCACCATGCCCGGCTAATTCAAGCTCTCTTTCTTTAATCAAGTCACTTAATTATTTAGGTTTCAGTTTGGAGTTGTTCATTATTTATTTCTTCATTCACACAAAATACGTATTTCAGAAGGAAATCAGAAGATGTATGCAGAACTAATAAAAATGTAGCCTGATTAGTCTTTGAGGTGTTAATATTTTTGATTCATCTATTCATTCAACAGATTTTTAATGAGCACTGTATGCCAGTCATTAAAGTCTGAACAGCATACAATCCCAGGAACTCCATCAAATGACGGCAAATGGGCACAGAAGGGATTATTAGAGCACAGCAATGTCAATGGAACGATAGATATATGTACAGAATATTATAGACGGTTGGTGAGAGAACATCAGTGGCACAGTTTCAGGGTTAGAGGAAGCTTATTGGGGAAGATCTTACCTGAGTTACACTTTAAAATATTCAGGAATTAGAAAAGAATGAGAAAGGGAATTTTCCAGGTGCAAGAGACAACCACAAGCCACATTTCAGATGGAGAAAAAAAATAGCCTCGCAGGTTCAGTGCTGAACCATACAGCCCAAGGTAAGGTGGCGAGAGAGCCAGCTGGAGAGGGGTGGGGACCAGGAACTTGAGGGTCTGACCACTAGGGAGCCTCGTGACTTCGGGGAGCCTCCACTTTGGTGGTCATGGAGGATGTACTTGGCTGGGGACAGAGAAACCAACGTGGAGCACAAGGCTGAGATGATTTTGCCCAGTAGTCCTCAGCTTTGTGTGGATAGAAGTAAACAAAGAGAATTACAGCACTGATCCAGGATTTAGGTTTTGCCAAGCAGCCAGGCCTGGTGGCTCACACCTGCCTATAATCCCTCCTCCACTTTGGGAGGTGGAGGCAGGAGGGTCACTTGAGGCCAGGAGTTTGAGACCAGCCTGGGCAACATAGCCTTGTCACTACAAAAAATTTTTAAAAATTAGCCAGGTGGGGTGGCATGTGCCTGTAGTCCTAGCTACTTGGTAGGCACTCCAGCGTGGGCGACAGAGCAAGACCCTGTCTCAAAAAAAAAAAGTATATATATATATGTGTGTGTGTGTGTGTGTGTGTGTGTGTGTATCTCATGGACCTGCAGCCTGCACAGGGAGAAAGAGCGAATAAGGGAGTAGGAGGCCTGAAGGGCAGGGAGGCCGGGGTCATGTGTGAAGAGGAGGCCTGTGGAGGGGTGCTGATTACGACACTGATGGTCTAAGGTTTTGAAGAATATTATCACTAGTCCAAACAGTGAATTGACCTGGAACGAGGGCAAGGTTTAAATGAGCGCATAGAAGGTCTACAAATGTCAGGGCTGAGAGGGGAGGAAGAGTGATTTAAGGCTTGGTCCTTCTGATAGGAAATTTTTTCATTTTGTTTTGTTTTAACATGAGGATTAAGTGACAGTTCTAGAAGGGACATTGCGTGTTAGGGGTGGGCAGAGTGGGAGGCTGCCCCCACATCTGAACCCAAGCGGCCAGGTTGTGGCAGAAAATACATGGCAGAACTCGAGGAGAAGCTGTGGTTTTAGGGAAGAGTCAGGATCTAGTGAAGGATTCAGGGAGGAGGCTGAGCCTATCACGGAAATGGTTTGCTTTATGGGGGATTCCAACTGCCTGCCGGGCAGAAAAGGTGGGAGGCAGGGGAGTCTTGGGAAGCGTGGTTAGGGAAGCATGGTTAGGAGAGAGGACGCTGAGGACAGTCTTGAAATGAGAGCGTGGGGAAGCTCGCAGGACCAGAGCAGAAGTTCATTTGGGGGCAGGTACCAAAGAAGAGGCGTTTGAGTGGCATTTGGGTTCAGAGCAGGTGCTCAGGGCTCCTACTGAAGTTCTGTTGGAAAGTTGATTCTTGGTGCACATAGGACCGAGGCCCAGGTAGAATCAGAGGTATAGTGAGGGTGTCCCGTGGCAGTGGTCAGACCATCCACTCCCTAAGCCCACGCTGCTGGAGGCCCTGATGGCAGGAAACCTCCTTCTAGGCAGGGGCAGGTCCCAGTAAAGCATTATCTCTTACTGCCTAACCCAGAAGGCTTCCATTTTTTTCAGCTTGTCCTACCAGGTTATTTATAGATTATGGAATAATGATCAGAGTAATATAAATGTTCTCAGTCATCTAAATTTCTTTTCCATAACTAACTTAGTTTCTTTATTTTGACCTATATGGATATAATTTCTGCAGGACTTACTGGCCAGACTTGGACGGGAAAATAAGAGAAGCATTAGTTTTGCGAAGTGTTAAAGTTCGACTCCTTATAAGCTTCTGGAAGGAAACTGATCCCCTCACATTTAACTTTATTTCATCTCTCAAAGCTATTTGCACTGAAATAGCCAACTGCAGTTTGAAAGTTGTAAGTAGATTTACTGTGTTATTTATTAAATAAAAAATGTTTTCCCTTTGCATGCCCATGAAAGCTATAAGCATATACATGTGTGTAAACATGCAATGAGAACCAGAATAACAATCTTTGAGTGTGAAAAATACTTGAAAGGGTAGGTTAAGTCATTTTTAAAAACAATAACACACAGAAAGGGAGAGTAGGACCCCAGTATTTTGATACCTTCTCAGTCTAACCCTTTTTGCACACGCTTTTTTTTTCTGTTGCGTCCTCTCTGTTTTGTTTGAATTGTTTTTATTTTTCTCTTTTCCTGTCCTGAAATAATGCGCATATGTTTGACCTGCCTCATTCCCCTGCTACTGTTATTTGTAAGACTGTGACCAACAGAGCACTAGGCCATGCACCAGCACAGACTCTGCCACCCCAAAGTCCCCCTAGCCTGGGTTCCTGCGCCTGCCCCAGGTCCCTTGGACCACAGGCTAATCCATCTCTGAATACCTTGCGGGAGGCCAGATTGGGAATTGGTAACACCTCAAATGTGCTTAGTCTCTAGGCTAGCTCATCTTCAACCCTAATCCAGTCCTCATCACCCTCTTCCTCGCCTCAGGGGCTTTGTACATGCTATTCCCTCTGCTGACAACACTCTTCTTCTCCCTGCTTCTGAATGACCACTGATCCTTTAGGTCTCAGCCTTTTTCAAACCCCTATGCAGTCACCCAACAAATGTGCACTGAGAACCTACTCTGTGGCAGCCCCCCTTCTAGGGGATAGAAGCTGTGCTCCCTGCAGTATTTAGGGACCCAGGATGTCAGGGGCTCAGCAATCAACTTGGCTTCCAAGATTGCCCTGACCCTCAGTATCCCCAGACTGAACAGAAGAGAGAGCTTGGAGGACTGTGCAGGGGGCATTTAGGGCTTGGGCCTAGAGGGGGTGAAGATCCCTTTACCCTCCATGACACTGACCCAGCGTCACTCACGTGGCCACGCCTGGCACCAAGGGAGGGTAGTGAGTGTGTCCTCAGAGGCGGCTTTGCCCCCAGGGGACAGAGGAACAGGTCTGTGGATCATCATGGTCTGGAGTTCTGGGCACCCACTACCCATTTTGTTCTCTTTCCACATAAAGAACCCTCACCCTGTCCCCCTGCCCCTAGTAAGGGAGAAAATGCAAAGTTTCATTCATTCACTGCGCAGCTCCAAGTTTAAGTTCTCAACATCAAGTCTGGAAGTGGCACATCAGAGTTCGGTGATGTAAAAACTCAAAACACTAACAACCCCCAAAAACCCCAAACCCAGGTTATGGCTGCCTCCTCCCACACGACAGGGACAGAGTAAGTAAGCACAAGAAAACTGCATCAGAGAGGAGCACGTTGGGAGGCCCACAGCAGACCCTGGTGCACAGCGATTATAAAATCCTGGGTGGATACGATAAAGTCCTCATACTCCTGCTGGTTCTTCGAACCAAGGACCCAAGCTTGTTTCAAGCCTTGAATAATTAAAGGAGTTGGACCAGGGCACCCATCTGGATTCGGAATCAGAGATCCGGGATCAGAGGAGAAGCTGGTACCGTCCCAGGAAGTCAGGTGAAACACAGGAGAGTAAGTCCGATTGTGTTCATTCCCTTTCCTCAGACACGAGAATGCTCAGGACGGTTCCAGCTCGGGGTGGCATGTTCCAGGTAACCGAAGTGGCATACGGGGCTGCGGGGAAAATCAAGGAAGGTGAAGGACAGGTGTCCAGTTCACCCTCGTATTCCCAGCACCTAGCAGGATGCTAGGCACAAAGTGTTCCAAACATAGGTGATGAAGGAAGTCAAAGAAGGGAGCTGGCAAAGGCAGAGTGGTAGAAAAAGGTTCTGTAAGCCAGAGAGAACAATCGCCCCAGTCCAGCGCAGTTAGCTGCTTTCTGGAGCCGTGCGCTGGGGGAAGGTGGCCGTAGGGTGGAGAAACTGCCCAGGGAAGTCGTGTTCTCGGGAGGTGAGTGACCTGCAGGCAGAGGAGCGAGCCACTGTCGAGTTTGCAGTGGCTAGCAGGAGCAGAGAGGAGAGCCTGGGGCCTTTGGCACGTTGTGTGGTGGGTTTGCTCCCATCCCCTCTCAACTGCCCCTCAGCCCAATGAGGGGTCCCCGTCCACCCACGGCTTCCTGACCTCACAGCACACCTGCCGCTAAGGCACCTGCAGTTGAAATCTCCAGGGTGTGAAGTGTTAAGTGCTCATTTGAGACTTGCAAAAAAAAAGTTACAAGGAAAGTAGGATCCATCATTTTAACCTTTACGGTACTTAATCAGCTTCCTCGTTTTGAACACAGATGGTCACCTTTCTTAAATACACCAAACACGAATAGCTTACTGCTGGCCATTTTATAAAATAGAGGCCGTGCACAAGCTCTTCCAAGGAGAGTGGGTATTTGAAATTTGCACAGAGCATGTCTTCGGGAGCCTCAGAGCACTGATAAAGCAGATCGCCTGGGAACCAGGCAGGGAAACTCTGTCCTTGGAGGACTGGGCACCCTCAGCTCCAGCCCTGATGGGGGTTATAGCCATGAAGAACTCATAGGAAGATCCTGCAACTCACGAGATTGTCCCAGTTGGCTGAGTTTTTATTATTTTTAATAAATGAATGGATCACTTTTAGAATGTCTTTGCTGTCACCTGTAGCATATTAGGTGTCTAGTAATGCCAGTGAATAAACTCTGATTTCTGCTGTCATTTTAGCCTCCCAGAGAAAGCTGTTCCCCTCTTCCTTAGGGACATCTTTGATTTTCTAGAGCAAATGGGTTCTTACTAAAACCTCAAGCTGTGACTCCATCCTTGAGTTAACTTAGGATGTATATTTTATCTTTTTTTACATCCCTCTTGATTCTACAATAGTATCTTTCTGAAAAGGAAACAGTCAAATGGGGGGACATGTGCTGTGATAGAAAGTCCAAGAGAGCTGGCTGTAACTGAGTGATCACACCCTCAACACTCACGAGACCTCATGAATAAGTAACTGTGACTTAAGAGCATTTGCAGGTTATTAAATCAGTTCAAAGAGTCCACCAACTGAGGCAGATTTTACAGAAGACAGGAACTAAGGAAACTTGAACCAGGTAGCATTGCCTATAATTTTGGTGATAGGACCCTAGGAGAATGCTCCTTTGTATTGTGGAATAGGTAGTTCTTGGGTAGTAGATTTTGATCTCTGTACCACAGATCTCAAGGATTTTACAAAGCAAAAAAATCAGAATAGATTTCTTGGGGCTTGAAGGGCACACAGCATAGTGATCGTCTTGTTCGTTACCTCTCACCCACTCTGAAGGCAAGAGGAAGACCAACTCTCATTATTTCCCCAAACCAAATTTGAACACTTATAGTTTTAGAACTATAAATGACATTTCCTTTTCTAGATACCATCCCATTTTCCTCTCTGCCTCTTCTTTCCTTTAAACACACGGGATTTCATGGTTGTAAGCCACTCTAGAAAGAGTCCACGTGGTTCTGAAAATGCTCAGTATTTTCTGATGCGGAAGAGACCTGGGACCTTCATCTTTGACGCCTTCCTGGGAATTCAGTCATGGAATCCTATGAGCTCAGCCGCAGCTTGAGCCTCACTAAGAACTCAGCAAATTCAGCAGAGTCCTGAGACACAGGTCTGCCACCCCTGTGGTCAGACCCCCATCCCTGCCTTTGAGTGAACTGGAATGCTGCTTTTTGAGTCAGATTCAGGTTGAAATTCAGGATTCATGGATCAAAGTTGTGATTTTTTTTTTAAGTTGCTTTTTAAAAGTGCTTGTAGACCTAGGTGTTTAGATGAAATTATTTGTTCCTGTGGCAAAATCTGTTTTGACCTTTGCAAATCCCTAGTTTAATCAGTTAGTCATTGACATAATGTATGCAACATTTAAGAATATTCATTTAGTTCATTGGCATGCTTGACAGAAAGCTCCCTGAGGCATGCTTCAAATGCCAGTGCACCCTGATGAATAAGACAATGAAATTAAACAACCTTCTGGCCCTCACCCTGGTGAAAGAATGAATTTTGTGTTCATTTTGAAGCTTAAAAGTGTTAATTATAGACCTAGTGGAGCACACTAATTTTCTCTCTTGTTGCCTATATAGATTTGAGAACAAAAATAGCTTCATCTATACGAAGCAACAAGATTGTGGTTTTAATAACTCAATATGAGGTCTATTATTGGTATTTGGATAGCACACTCTTTCGTGCTCTTGAACAAGACCAAAAATGTTCTCTATTCACCTGCTTTTTTGTTTGTTTCCTTTTTTTTTTTTGTCTTACAGAAATTTTTTGATCTGGAAAGAGAGAATGCTTGTGCCACAAAAGAACAAAAGAATCGTGACTTTCCTAAATTGAATCGCAACAAGTACATGGTGACAGATGGAGCAGCTTATATTGGTAGGTGTCAGGGCTGTGAGGCTCCTTAGGGGATCGCGCGGGCAGTGGTGGTCCAGCTGTGCTCTGCGGTGCCCCTGGCGAGGAAGCAGGGCCTCGGGAGCCACTGCTGGAATATGGGGGGACCTGGAGGTCAGGACACAGAAGAGTGAGGTCAAAGAGCTCTTCAACCAAACATCTCCTCTATAGCGTGCTTCCTGTACTAGGAGACCATATAAGATGTCTTCTCATACATGTTTTGCAGAACTTCTCTGGTCCATTTGCCTCATTGTATAGGTAAGGAGGTAAATGGCTCATCAAAGGTGCATCCTGGCACTGGAATGAGCACTGCACTCGTTGCCCTGCCCACAGCAACTCAAGCCAACCTGACGCTGGTAAATGGCAGGTGGATATAGAGTTGTTGAGTGCCAAAACTCACACTGCCCGGTCAGTTGTCCCTTCCCTGCCATCTCCCAAATGTCCAACTTTGGACAATTTCCTTGAGCTCTCTAAACCTCATTTTTGTCATCCGTAAAATAGGGCTAATAACAGTTTCTACTTTATAGGGTAAAGTTTAAATGGAAGAGTATATGCAAAGCACCTGGCACATGGATAATACCCAATTAATGTTAGCTGTTATTATGAAGGCAATAGAACGCCAGATGCCGAAATCACTATATACTGGTGGAATTACTTACTAGTGTATCAAATCTATTCTAATTTTTCATGATGTGTATGAGTCCAGGGTAACCTTTTAAATGGTACCATCACAGACAGAGTTGAAATTACCTATAAAAAGAAGACAAATCCAAAAATAGTAGTGTGGTTATTACATTGTGCAGATGAAGTGGCAATCTCAAGGCTGAAAAGAAAAACGTGTGGGGGTGAAGGAAAGTTTCCCCTTTCCCCAAAAAGTTAAAGAAAGATCAATTCATAATTAAGGCAGATTATATAAGAGGAAGAGGTTTATTTACTCTGCTCGAACTTGGAGAATCATAGAGTGATTAGCCAGTATCCCAGTGGGATCCGGATATTTTTAAGCCCTCCTTCTAGAGGGTATGGGAGATGAGGAATATAGGTAATTCTGTTTGGGCAATAAATGGTTACTAGGGAGGAAGGATAAATAAATACCTTGGAGAATGAATGGATGGGGGGAAACAGATTGACTTGTAAATTAACCTGAGAGACAGGTATTATGGCTAAAATGATTTGGGTCAGGTCTGGTTGCATTCCTGACCTTTTTTCCTACAGTATTTTGAGATAACAGGAAGGGGAAGGGAAGTCAGTTGTTCTTTTCATGGGTGTGTCTAGTTTATGCAGATAGAGGGGAAGTCCCTTCCAAGGCCTGTTGATCTCTGAGGGCCTTTATTTCAAAATACTCTTCATACCAAGGAGTCATATTTCGGGGTGAAATTTCCTAAGCTCCTTCATATGTTTGTGGAATGCAGGAATGTGGAATGTGTATCAATTTCTTCTTTCCAACTTCAGTGAGTAAAAAGCATACCCCCTTAGCTTTGTAAAGCATGTGCTCGATCTTGTTTGCTTCTCCTAGCAACATTGCCAGTAGGGAGGGTAGCTTTAATCATCTGCAGTTTGGAAATAAGGAATCTTGGTCCCTATGACTGAGACGTGCAGATGTTGTAAGGGGAAGGAGCTGGATGTGGAACCCAGGGCACCTGCCAGGTCATCTTATCCCCCGAAGCCCTTGGTCACAGACCCTGCCATTGGCCACGTGGACAGTCACTAACTCCTGGCTCAGTGTGAAGGTGGTGTGCCTTTTTCCACTTTTAATAGTTTATACTGTCACATGATTAGAATAAAATATTGGGATATTTTTAAATTTTTTTAATTCTGGTTGTTCTGGAATATGAGAATATTATTTTATTCCTGTAGTCCCTCTCTGTGACCCAAGATATGACTATTTGGATTTTCTCATGTTCATCGACTTATAGACAGTGTAATGAAATCAGCTTTTTTCTAAAGTGACAAAGAAAAAAAAAAAAAGAAATGCCTTAAAATCGTTTAATTAAAAAATGGGAAATTTGGGCTCAATTATTGGGAAACCCAGGGATGACTCAGTTTTCAGGCACAGCAGGATTTAGGGACTCAAATCTGCATGTTTTACTTGGAAGGTTTACTTAAAGTAAGGTGTGTGCACACCCAGTAGTGACTTGTATATTTATCCAAATGTTCTTTTGATGAACTGAGTAAGTGTTTTGGAGTCAGGCAAACCTATTGTAGCACTTACAAACTGGGAAGTGGTAGGACATCATATAATTTCTATAACCCTCTGTTTTCTTATCTGTAAAATGAAGATAATAGAACCTGCCCTTTGATGGTGACATGAGGATTAAACAAGATAATCTATGAAAAGCTGTTAATACTGTCTCTGATCTATCTATATCCTTAATAAATATTGATTCCTTGCCCTTTCCCTTCTTCTTCCCTATATAGTACATTTTAAATGAGTTCATTTTATTTTTATTTTTTATTATTATTTTTTTATTTCAGCATATTATGGGGGTACAAATGTTAAGGTTACGTATATTGCCCATGCCCCCACCACCACCATTTTAGCAAAACATTAACTCCCTAAACTGAAACATAGTTCTGATGTAAAAATATTCAAAGAACATCAAGAAATCACAGCTTCTGTGGCTGTCTAAAAAAAAAAAAATCAACAGAGAAAATTCATTGATAATTTAAATAATTAGCAGCATTTTCTGGAAATCTCCTAAGTCATCACTCAGACACACACTGAGAATACAGAATTAAGAAAAATCCGCCATAGACCTTGCATGGAATTATAGCTCCATTAAGTTTTTACAAGACTTACAGAGGAATCTCCAAACCATGTCATCTATTTAATTTTAAAATCTCCTGAGCTGCGCAGACTCATCTAGAAGATGGTTTGGGTCAGTGGAGAGCTGACGAGGGGGTGCTGAGTTTACTGAAGTCACTGAAAAAGCTCCTGGTGGATCATTCCCCTTCCCAGTGAGAGTCAGGGTGGAAAGCCTGGTCGGTCCTCATGGCGCCGGGGGAGAAAGATGTCTCATGCAGAGATTAAGATATATGAAAGTCTTAGAGGAGAGCGAGAGAGAAAGAGAGAAGGAAGATCCTTCTCTATGCTTATAATATTTGATTTAGGGACTTGGTATTTTTAAACTGTGAGGAATAAACTTAAGGAGTAAAATGAGAGACAAAGGAACTGCCTTCCAATATTCCAGGGGGTGCAATGTGGGAAACAGAGTCAACAAGTTTGGAGGCTCCAGAGAGCAGGGCAGAGACCGAGGGGTGAAAGCCGTAAAGGATCAGATGCAGGCTCTCTCTGCGGATGTGCCTTCTTCCAGCACCTTCTCCCACAGATGGCTACAGAGCTTTGGGCCAAGGATGCCCAGGGACGGATGGTCTCAGGGTCTCATTCAGCAAATATTTCCACAGTGATACCTGACTTGCTGATGAGGGAATAGAAAGTCAAGCTCTACACTTAAAAACCCCACAGTTCCCTTTATGGAACCAGCTCTTAACCTAAGAGGAGAGCAGAACTGGGAGCTCAGATCATACCTGAGCTGGTAGTAATCTGTAAAATAATATTGTCGGTCTTGATGGGGCTGAATATTTTTTGGTGAGAAGAATTCTTGATTTATGATAGTCTGGTGGAACTGGCTGCACCATTGATTAGCCATGTGACATTGGGCAAGTTTATTCCTCTTTAAGGTTCCCACTCCTCATCTACAAAGTGGAGGTAAATCTTACCATATGAAATAATATATATAAATACCAAGTATCATGCTTTGCTAATAGTGGGCACTTAATAAATGATCATTTCTCCCTCCCCAAAGACACTTATATTTGGACCTTACCCGTAGCTCCTCCCCTTCATGTTTTAATATCCTAAGTATATCTTTTGACCCCAAGATGCCATCCTCTGTTTGGGGTGTGGCTCTCCCTTTTCTTAATTAAGCTTCTATGCCTCTCTAATGACTCAACGAAACGCTCCTTTTCTGACATGTAGCCAGAATTAAAAATTCCTTCTCTCCGGCCCTCGTGGCATTGTATACCTACCTCTCTTGTAGAATCTCATACACTCTGTATTATAATTACTGCGTTTCCCTCCTGGACCCCTTGAAGGCAGAGACTTTCATTTTCACAGCCCCTAATGTAATACCTGGCAAAATAGTAGGCACTCAATAAATATGCATTAAGTGAATGATAAAGAAGAACAAACACATAAATGGTACTGGATCCTCCTGAGGAGAACCTTTCTTCTCCTGCTGGAACCATCTCCCTGTTGGATACCAAAGACAAGAGATTCGTGTGGGAGTTTGGGGTAGTCCATCCATTTTATCTACTCTCACCTTGATGATGGACTACACCAGAGTGGCATAGACATTATTGGCCTCTTCTAGGGCTGTTCCCTGCCTTACTACTTGATATGATTGCACTGTGTCCCTCCAAAATTCCAATGTTCAAGTCCTGACCCCAGTAACTCAGAATGTGACCTTCTTTGGAGATTAGAGTCTTTACAGAGATAATCAAGTTAAAAAGAGTTGATTAGGGTAGGCCTTAACTGAATATGACTGATGTCATTATAACAAAAGGAAATTCAGACACAGACATGCATAAAGGGAAGACAATGTGAAGAGACATTGGGAGAAAATGGCTGTCTACAAACCAAGGAGGGAGGCACAGAACAGAGCCTTCCCTCAGAGTCCTCAGAAGGAACAAATCTTCCTGACACGTTGATTTTGTCTCCAGCACTGTGAGACAATAAAATTCTGTCATTTCAGCCACCGGGTCTGTGGCACTCTGTTACAGCAGCTCTAGAAAATGAATATACTACCCACCACCAGGCAGCCATGTTTGAAAGTCTGTTCTCACAGCAAACGCCCTGATTCCTGAGCCAAGGAGCATGGCCCTGGGACTGAGAAACGGTTTACAGTCGGATCAGGGAGAGTTTAGGTACTCATTTAGGAGCTGGTTCTCCTCCTCTGGCTTCAGCTTTTTCTTTGATATGAAAGCTTCATGTCTTTAAAATTAGAATCTTTCATTTGTACATATGGCTTAGATGTTGTCTCTTTGAGAAGGTAGTAATTGTTCACAGGGTTTTTAAGTGTATTCCTATATGTTTTAAATGTTGCTGTATTCAGTGTGTCATGTGAATGTCAATAAGGAATAACATTTACAAAAGAGAACAGCAGATTCCTTGTTTTGAGTTTCAACTTGAGCAAAGCTGAAGAAAATGCCAAAATAATATGCAAATATTAATATGCCATATGCAAGGCTTCCTGGAAGGTTTTCTTTTTTTCTTTTTTTGAGCTGTCGACACAATTTAGCCTCTCTGCTGTTATTCTTGGGCGCTTATAATTTTTTAATAAAATCTTCTCTGTATTTCATTTTATTGGGAATATTCCCAGTGGACCCTAACGCCTCACCTTTATTTCTTTGTTTGTTCGCAGGGAACTTTGATTGGGTGGGGAATGATTTTACCCAGAACGCTGGCACTGGCCTCGTTATCAACCAGGCAGATGTGAGGAACAACAAGAGCATCATTAAGCAACTGAAAGATGTGTTTGAAAGGGACTGGTACTCACCTTACGCCAAAACCTTACAGCCAACCAAACAGCCGAACTGCTCAAGCCTGTCCAAACCCAGACCCCTCTCCGACAAAACTGCCACATCCAATGCAAGCGGGAAGGAGCCCTGGAGTGTATAATGTGAGCGAACAAACTCACAGGACAGCTCCGTATTTCATATTTATATATAAAGGACTTGAGGAGAGAAAACCAATTTAATATGTCTTTTTTTAGGAAAAAAAGCACACTTATAAAAATATTCTCCGAATGACACATAATATCTATCTAACACTATCTTAGCGTCCTGTACACTAAAAAGTAAGACTTTTGTATTTGTTACTTCTGACGGAGAATGTCATTCTGGCTTTGAAGTTCGTTTTTACGTTTGCATACAAATTTTAAGACTTTGATTCCTGTTCTTTTCTAGTTTTAGAACTTTTTCTGCTGACCCCAGCTGGTCAGTTCCTGGGAAGCTTAGCATGAGGTGAGCTCTTCGACTCCATTCTGAGAACTGATTTAGAGGGAAGGTAGGGGTTTTTGCCTTGGAGAAGAGACTGATAAATCAAGTATTTATCCTTTTAAACTATCTCCAAGCCCTATACAGTCATCAAAGCATGAACAGCGTACATCTCATGCCCGCCCTTAACCCTCTTGAAAAATATCCTTTTCTGTTGTCACCTTGTTCATTTTCTTCTAATACCATAGATTTTATTTAGTATCATTTTCTCTTCTCACAAAATGTTCCTGTTATATAGCTTGCCTATATTCACCTCGACATTAGCTCTAAGTATTATAACATCTTTTGAAAAGGTATGAATTTCTCAGAATGGATACAAAATGGAAATAGCAGTCTTTAATTTTCACCTTTCAACTGCATCTTTTCCCCTGCCGAACTGGTATTTTTAAATCACAGTCAGCAATATGTATCCTTTCTCTCAAACTCAGAGAAATTATGTAGCCACCTGCTAATATCCAGCAAGCTATTAAGTCTGCATTTTGAGAATAAAGTAGTTTTTCACATTTTTTTTTAGTTTATGGCATTATAAAGATCTCTGTCAGTGGATTTTAATTTCTTTAGAATCATTGTGCTGTTAAGAGTAGGCCAGCAAACGTTTATAGAGCTGTTTAATATACCTTCTGCTATTTAATATACCAAATGCTTTTCAGAGAAATGCAATTTAAATACTGTGCTTAACATATTTTACTAAGAAAAAGAAATATTGAATTATCGTTCTATAATGTCATTGTGTGTTGTTTTGTATCTATACAATATATAATCCTATACTAATGGAGACTGTCACTACACTAGCGAGAGGCATGGGCTCTTCAGAGCCCAGAGCAGGTGGCCAGGATGCCGGTTCCAAGGTTGTTCCTGACTCTATGGCTCAGAACAGAGTTCTTCACTCCTTGGCCCTGGGCTTCTCTTGGTAATGTAGACAGTAATCCTTACCTACCTCGCAAGAATGTTGTCACGGTAGGAAATATTTATAACTTGTTTTGAAATCAAAAGAACCTATATAAATGCTAAGCATTCTAATGTATAATCTTTTTCTTGAAATAATCTTTGTGGTATCCTGATAGAATCAGTACCAGGTTCCCCCCTGAGAACCCAGAAGAAAAAACAAATCCCGTTTCTGGTTGCAAATGCAGATGAGAAGAACAGAGCAGGGAGACCCTGGTGAAGACTGGATGATCAGCATTGCAGTGGAGCATTTTGTTGGGTCACTTTGGCATAAATAACATCAACACAAAGCTAGACACTGTACCAGGGCTCATTCTGTAGGACCAGAATATACATGTGTTTTTAGAGTAAAGACAATCTCAATTATTCTTTTTCATTTCTGGAGACTTGATTTCTAATATGCCAGAAGGAGTGATGGAGGGACATGTGAATCTTATTCAATGGAGGCACTTAATGTAGAATGGCTATGGTTAATCAGCCAGTGATCACATAACTTCCTTTCTTGCTGTTTCCAAGTACTGCCTCACTTGATATTTCACCATTCCGTCAAGAGAACGGGAAGGGAGCTGTGTTTTTAAGGATAGTATGTTATTATGATGGATTGGGGGATTGTCAGTGAAATTCTTTATCAATAACAGCCAACCTATAAGACTAAATATTTACTATATAACCAATCTTTGTTTGAGTTGGGACTTATCCTGCCACTTATTCAGTAAACAATTAAAGAATGAAAGAAAGAATAGGGATGGAGACCAACACACCTACTAAGGTCACCCCTGGACAGATAAAAGAAACCTGGGTTGGATTTGCAAAGAATATCTAAAAAGAGAAAAAATGTTTGTGTCCTTGTTAGTTCTCAAGTTGTCTCCAGAAGTATTTGCCCGCAGCCATGCGTAGGCTTGGTATAATGGGGCCTCTTCACTGTCACTGTCTTTGGCACGTGGTAGGAAAAGAGAATGTCATCCTTTATGGAATGGCCATCGTTGTCACTTCCTTCTGAGCCCCATCAAAATGGTAGCACCAGGAGCTGGGTCTCAGGGTTTTCTGCCAAGCACTGCTGTGCTGGACACAGAAAGTCACCTGATCAGGGCAGCCTGGGCAGCAGTGTTGGCTCCATGAGGCAACACTGTCCTTCTGTGGCAGCCAGGAAAATGACCCCTGTGCAGAGAGTGACATAAACGAGTCCATCCCCTAAGAGACCATTTCATTCTGCAGAGCTTTCTCTTTCATTTGGACGTTTTCTGTATCTCTCTAAAGGTGGCCTTCTCTTTTAGACTTTGTGTCTATGCTAAACAGACTACCAACTCACGTTCTTCCAGCACCAAATAACCCAGGAATTATTTTTTTAAGAGGAAAAGAACAAAAAATAACAACACTTCAATTTGATGGATATCCATGCTAGAAACTCTAGGAGGGGGATGACTACTAGCCTCCATTTATTTTCCCCATAAACATTGCAGGAATTATTTCCCAAGAGGCAAAGAAGGAAAACAAACACAATTTGAGGCTATATTTTGGATTTCTGTGCTGCTAACAGTAACCCCTAGTGCCTTCTTTGTTGTCAAGTGTTGATTCTAAACAGTGATTATGAGAACACTTCTGCTTCTTGTGGAGTCCAGGATGACCTTCTGATGGGACCACCCAGTTGAACACTTGCATGCGAGCATCAACCGTTTTTATACAGCCTGCTCTCTTCCCCAGACGCAACACTTCTGTCACCCCCAAATTACAGCAGTGATACACACTGCCAAATATCAATCCTCTTGGCCTCCACTGCATTGTCACTGGCCACTGGTCTATCAGATAATTGAATCACAGCTTATAAAACCTTTGGAAAGGAAGTGGAGCATCCTGAGATTCTATCAATGCTCTGTAAATGCCACGCTTTGGGTACCTGAAAATGGGAGAAGCAAGGCACATTGAACATGTCCCCATTGACTTTAAAGAACCTGGTAAAGAGATGCTTCACAGACTTCCAAGGTCCTGTGGGACATAGAATGAAAACTAGAAAAATCAAAGCAGACTAAGTTAAAGAAACACAATATCCGTGGAAAGACTTTGCATCTAACTCTGGGCATCACTTTTACCATTTGGGCTGTGTCTGTTCTTAGTCTCATGTCTGATTCTGCTTTTAGTGAGATGGGTCTGATCACATTTTCGGTTGATCATACCCTTTGAAAAATGTTTTGTTAATCCAGTTACTGGTTTGCTAAAAGTGCCTCAATGAACCTAGGACTGACAGAACCTCATTTCCCATATTCTCAAGTGATTTTACTTCATTCTGAGTTTTTTGTTTGTTTTTAGAAACTTTTAGTGAACTAAATTCTGGAGGAGGGGGAAGACTGTAAGAATTTCTTGATAAGATCAGATCCAGGATACATCTGTCTCAGGAATTCTATCCTAAAACTGCCCTTTTTTCCCATATGTATGACTATTGGTGTGTGTTTCTCTGTCCAAAATTCATTCCATGATTTTCAATGTTTAAGGAATGTAAAAAGCTGCCATTATTTGCAGTAGAACAGTCATCTCCATCTCTTATAATGAAAGATACTTTGTTGTTGATTATTCAAATTAAGTCCCTTATAAATAGCCCCAGATATTGTGAATGAATCTTTCATTCTTTTTTTTTTCCCCTGTACTTATTCCCAATAAACTTGTGCACTTTATTATAAGTCTTTTAAAGGAAAGATTAATAAAACTTCCATTTGGCCCAAGGTAAATTGGATAAATTAATCCGTATTCAACATTTTCTAATTTGATATGAATTAGCATCTTTCCTTTTCTTTCTATATGTTGTTTACACAATAACTGCTTACCATTTTTACTTTATTGACTTAAATTGGTGGAAGTTTTGTAATAGCCCTTAAGTCATCACCAGTTCATGGCCTATCTTTCCCATTTGAGAGAATTCCCATATTTGGCTGAATTATGAAGATATTGCTTTTTATGGTGATTAGGTAAGAATTCTCCAGAAGTTTTTTGAAATTGTAAAAATGGAATTTTCTTATTTTTCGCCCATTAGCAATCTTGTACTTACAGAGTTCTAAGAGTTCACTGATCACTTATGTTTCTTTTGGGAATTTTACAAAAAGAAATGTGAGATTTAATGGGCTATTATGCATTTTCTTTTGGCATGTTCAACTACTAAACTTCTAATTCTGTTACAAAGGGTATCTTGAATTTTTAATATTCCTTTATGTAAATAGGATAAACTTGTACCTGGACATTATCTATATTATTAACCTTAACATCCCTAAATAAATTGGTGTGATAAAGGGCTGAATTTGGGGAAATCATTAAAATTCTCAAACTTTTCATATAACCAAATGCTCAATTTTTTCAGAAGTAAATATCACCTGGCTTTTTCACACGGTGAGATGAGGCATTTCTTTTTCTCTCCAACTAGATTTCAGAAACAAACCAGTGTCTCATCAGTACCCAAGCTGTGCTATGATAAGCGACAGAGAAGGTGAACGCCGCTGGCCCAATGGGCTACAGACCCAACTGCTTTGTATAGTCACACAAGGAGGCATCTTTGAAGCACTATTCCTATCTCTCTATTAAAAATATTTGTTTCCAGTATATGTTGATTTTGAGTAAATAAGTGGTCATATTTTAGTGAAACAAGAAACAATTGTAGAGACCCCACTCTACACCCTGGCCCAGTGACAAAAAAGGTGTTTGTGGAGACCAGGTCAGCTGCCTCTAGTACTTACCCAGCGTGCTTAATAAATTCTATAGCTAAATCCATTATCAAATACAGGTGGTCTCTTCTCAACAAACCCACGTTGAATCTCAGGTTTAGAGGATACCTTAAACAGCCGTCTAAACCAGCTCTTCCAAATGCACGAATTTCCTTCCTGTGTGGCCACTCGGAAGTTGATGACCGACTCAAGCTAAACAATCTGGAGTGTTTAGTACAGTGCCTCCTACAAGACCCACACAGGATAAAATTTTGTTGATTCGCCAAAGTAATGTGGATTTGAGGCAAAGTCTTATCTCTCAGAGAATAAGCAAGCATGTGTGTAAGATGGGTACCTCTTTATGAAGAAGAAATCTTTGAGGAGGCATACACTTTTTAAAGTTGTCATTGGAGAGTTTAGCAAAGGCTTAGTAAAGATAACTTTCTGAATCTGCAATAGTCAATAATAATTTTATTTTATTGGCAGTTTTGAATCCTACAATTTCATGTTTAGTTGTTTTTTAATTGGGCTAAGGAGTTTGATGAGAGACAATCATGCAAAGAACCAATTAAATCATAGCAAGGGCGAAGATTATTTGTGATTTATTTTTATCTTATATGAGAGAAAAATTAGTAAGGGGACAAGTTCTCCTTCTGCAAAATGGAATACCCAGTTCTCAAACCCATTCTGTTTGGCCTCCGACATGTCAAAAAATTATTAATTCTTTTACAGACTCTACTGTCTCCCATAGGTGGAAAATTCTGAAAAAGAGTTGAGACATTTTGAGCTCCTTGGAAGACATAAACACAGAAAAACCTGATTTCTAATCTGGAGTGTTCCCCATAAATG
This sequence comes from Mirza zaza, assembly GCA_008750895.1. Taxonomy (NCBI): domain Eukaryota; kingdom Metazoa; phylum Chordata; class Mammalia; order Primates; family Cheirogaleidae; genus Mirza; species Mirza zaza. The sequence continues at coordinate 20,081 of VSMD01068198.1, read as the reverse complement.
CACAGCCATCTTGGAAATATGACCTCAATTTCCAGTATTAAAAATGTTGAAATTATATGTGACTTTTCAATATAAATGGGTGATAAGAATCATCATTAATCATTAATCTTCACTGAAGAAAAGACAACTCTGAAAATATGCTCCAAATAACATTCATGTGAATCAGAGCTTAATCTACAATTTCACTATATTTACTTAAAAGTGGAGATTGGCTGCTTCTTTAGACAGTGCATGTTATGAAAGGCAACTTGCCAAAAAAAGGTGACAAGAAGAAGGTGGCACCATAGTTTCATGGAAGTTATGATATCGATAGAGCACTTTGAAACCCTCCATGGGAAAGTGTCATTGAGCAAACAAAGCTGTCTTATCTCCACGGATAAAGCTATATGTTGTTATCCATATTTCATTGGTGGGTCTCTAGCCTTCCTGGTATCCTGGAGAGATCACGCCCATAGCTACAGCAGGAGCAAAACCATGTTTTCTGTCATATGAGTTCTCTACACCTGACACAGCTGATTTTATCAAGGTTTAGTACCTGACCCAAAGAAACTCATTTACAGGCCAGGAGGTGGCCTTAGGGAAGACGGTGTACCCAGCAGGGGTGTTCCTATTTGCTGGTACCTTGTCCAGCCAGCTGGAGCCCTCCTTTAGGGAGTCTGAATATAAGACTTAAAAAGTAGACGAGTAGCCGTGAGAGCAGACGAAATAGACACAATCACCATAGGGTGCTACGCAGAGCAGTAATGGCAATTATTCTGCAGTCAAGACAACTAGAGTTCTTGTTGATTCACCATCTCTGCTGCCAGGTTACTGGAGAAATGATTGGTTCCTGAACAATGAGTCTGGACTTTGTAGTTAATGGGTTGCTTTCTTTTCTTCCTTACTTTCTTATGTATTGACATAAATAAACTCACCCTAACTGAGATAACCTGACTGTGTATTTGTTCTTTGCAAGTCTGGTGGGGCTGACCTAACACTCTTAATAAAGTGAAAGCTATCCCAGTTTCTAAGTAGCTTGGAAGAAAAAGAGGAAGGAAAAGAAACACTGTGGTATACCCTGTTCATGTTAGACGTGGGCCCACATTGGGTATTCTATGGAAAAACACTTGGATCCACTCTATAAATGTCAAATATCACACTGATAGTAATTAAATCTCTTAGACTCATAAAGATGAATTAGGAACATTGAGCATGGGAATAAAAAAAAAATTTGGGAAATGACTACATGATAGACACAGAGATTATTAGAGCCAGAAGAGAAACTAGAACTTTTGAAGCCCAGACTCATTATTTTCCTATATGAGGAAAAGGAGGCATAGAACACACACTGAGTTAAGTAGAGGCAAATGTGTTACAAATTTAGAGAAATGTTTAAAAATATATATTCTAATGATTGACTTAAATGCAAAAGTTGCTAATGATATGTTGAATATTAGGTGTAAATGAGTAGTGTACAGGGACATGTAGAAGACAAGTGAAACTACTCCAAAGAGGTCTGACGAAGGAAGATAGGTCTTTGAGATGCCATGGCGGGGAGGGAAGAAGTGGGGTGCAATTGAGACACATTTAGCCTGGCGTGGCTCTCGACTCAATTTGGGTAGCCATTAGTAATATCAGAAGATCTATAGTTATATATTGTGTTTCATGTGCAGCCTATTGTGGGCACTCATTCAAAAGTAAGATGAATGTCACAAACTACCATTTATTTTATGAGTTTAAAACAGAATTCTGGCCAGGCATGGTGGCTCACACCTGTAATTCTAGCAGTCTAGGAGGCTGAGGTGGGAGGATCGCTTGAGCTCAGGAGTTTGAGACCAGCCTGAGCAAGAGCCAGCCCCTGTATCTACTAAAAAAAAATAGCTGGGCATGGTGGCACAATGCCTGTAGTCTCAGCCTCTTGAGAGGCTGAGGCAGCAGGATTGCTTGAGATCAGGAATTTGAGGTCCCAGTAAGTTATATCGACGCCACGACACTGTAGCCGGGGTGACAGAGCGAGACTCTGTCTCAAAAATAAGTAAAGAAAAATTCTATATTTTGGAGTTTGTCACTTAGCCAGTTAGTTTGTAGTTATTTATATAAAAGGATGCCTGTGCTAGAACATTTATTGTGAGCAGAAGCAACATGTGTTACTTCCTGGTCAGAGAATTTAATTATTTGATGTAAGATCCTCCAGCGATCTTTTTTCCCTTTGGTATGGCCACCAGCAACATTTGCTCTGTCAGTTTGGGTCCTTGAGTGTCCGCCATGAGCAGAGCAGCCCTGCTAACCCGGGAGGAATGTGTAGTGTGAGCAAAAAATAATCCTTCGTGGTCTTAAGCCACTAAGATTTTACGATGGCAGATTGCTGTCTGCATCAGAACCCTACCATAGAAATAGAACCAGTGTACCCATCCACACACACCCTCACAGTGGGATAGAGAAACCGATTTATTGAAAGACATTGGCTTATGTGTTGGCTAAGCTCTGCTTACAGTGACACACTGCTGAATTGTTGTATGTTCATACGGTCCGGGTAGCCTAATTATTTTATGCCATAGTGTGACAGTGAGTTGCATGTGTCAATCTGTCTAGGCTACTGTCGCCAGTCATTCAATAACACACTAACCCAGGTGCTGCTCTGAATGCATTTTCCGGATGATTAAAATCTATCATCCATTTTTTTAAGTAGGGAAGATGATCCTCGATAATCTGCGTGGGCCTGTGTCAATCAACCGAAAGGCCTTCAGAGCAGAACTGAGCCTTCCCCGAAGGAGAAATTCCTTATGCAGCTGTTGAGAAAGTAAATATAAATGTGTATGTAACCATAGAAAGATAGCTGTGCTATCCTAAATGAAAAAAAAAATGCAGACCTATATTATATAAACTCATAATTATAGTATCAAAAATTAAAATTAAAATATAAAAATGAAATTCCACCTGTGGACTGTAGCATCAGCTCATGCCCTGAGAGTTCCAACCTACTCTTCCTGGTGGACTAGCCTGTGGATTTCGGACTTGGCTAGCAGCCCCTATAATCACGTAAGCCAATTTCTTTCAATAAATCAGTTTCTCTCTCACTCTATGTGTGCGTGTGTGTGTGGATGGGTACACTGGTTCTATTTCTACGATGGAATTCTGAAGCAGACAGTAATGAGCACTTATAAAATATTACTGGCTGAAGACCACGAAGGGTTATTTTTTGCTCACACTACACATTCCTCCTGGGTTAGCAGGGGTGCTCTGCTCTTTGTGGATACCCAGGGACCCAAACTGACAGAGCAAATGTTGCTGGTCAATCCAAATCCCAGCAAGTTATTTTGTGGATATTGACAAACTGATTCCAAGGTTTAGGTTTATAGGAAGAGGCAAAAGACTCATAATAACTAATACAATACTGAAGGAGAAGAACAAAGTTGGAAGACTGACAATACCTGACGTCAAGACTCACTATAAAGCTACAGTAATCAAGACGGAGTGACATTTATGAAGAAGTAGACAAATAAATCAATGCAACAGAATAGGGAGCTCAGAAATAGACCCACGTGAAGATAGTCAAATGATCTTTGACAAAGGAACAAAGGCACAATGAAGAAAAGGTAGTTTTTCCAACAAATGGTGTTAGAGCAACTGAACATCCATCCACATGCAAAACAATAAAAATAAAAAAGAATCTAGACACAGACCTTATATTCTTCACAAAAATTAACTCAAAATAGATCATAGACTGAGATGTAAAATACAAAACTATAAAAGTCCTAGAAGGTAATACAGGAGACAATCTTGATGACCTTGAGTTTGGTAATGACTTTTTAAATACAACACTGAAGTCACAATCCATGAATGAAAGAACTGATAGCTGTACTTGATTAAGACAAAAATTTCTGCTTTGTGAAGAACACTGTCAAGAAAACGAAAAGAAGGCCGGACGCAGTGGCTCACAGCTGTAATCCTTACACTTTAGGAGGCTAAGGCAGGAGGATTACTTAAGGCCAGGAATTCAAAACCAGCCTGAGCAAGAACAAGACCCTGTCTCTACAGAAAATAGAAAAATTAGCCAGGCATGTTGGCATGCCCCTATAGTCCCAGATACTTGGGAGGCTGAGGCAGGAGGATCACTACAACGCAGGAGTTTGAGGTTGCAGTGAGCTAGCCTGGGTGACAGAGTGAGACCCTGTCTCTAAAAAAATGAGACAGAGAGAGAGAGAGAATGAAAAGACAAGCCACAGACCAGAGGAAATATTTGCGAAAGACACATCTGATAAAGAATATTATCCAAAATATACAAAGAACTCTTAACCCTTTGCACTCGGATGTCGAGTGTGACTCGACATGGTTAGCAAAAATTATAGAGATTAAAATTACTCTTTGAATGTATCAATAATTTGAAATATAAAAAAATCCAAATAAATAAGTTTGTATGATAAGAAACTCCAGTTTTTTATTCTACTACCCGGCTTTGTAAAATCTGGGGTATTTAAAAAATTAAATCCTGAGTAGAATAAAGGAATCGAGAAAAAAGCAAGTGAGTGCAAAGGGTTAAAAGTCAACTACGAGGAAACAAGCAACTCATTTGAAAAATGGGCCAAAGACCTTAACAGACACCTCACCAAAGAAGATACACAGATGTTCCAGATCATATGTCATCAAGGAAATACAAATTAAGACAACAGTGAACTGCCACTGCACACCTATTCAGTTGGCCACAATCTGCAACTCTTGACGACACCAAATGCTGACAAGGATGTGGAGCAGCAAGAACTCTCGTTCATTGTTGGTGGGAATGAAAAACGGTGCATCCACTTTGAAAGACGGTTTGGCAGTTTCTTAGAACACTAAACGTACTCTTACCATAGGATCCAACAACCGTACTCCTTAGTATTCGCCCAAAGTAGTTGAAAATTATGTCCCACAGAAATCGGCACACGGATATTTATAGCAGCTTTACTTATAATTGCTGAACCTTGGAAACAACCAAGATGTTTTTCAGTAGGTGAATGGATAAATTGTGCTACATTCGGTGCTAAAAAGAAATAAGCTCTGAAGCCATGAAAAGACATGGAGGAATCTTAAATGCATGTGACAAAATGAAAGAAGCCAATCTGAAAAGGCTGCATACTGTGTGATTCCAACTATATGACATTCTTGAAAGAGCAAAACCATGGAGACAGTAAAAAGATCAGTAGCTGCCAGGGGTTAGGGGGAAGGAGAGATGAATAGACAGAGCATGCAGGATTTTTAGGGCATTGAAATTACTCTGCATGACACTGCAATTTGTCAAAACCCATAGAATGTTCAACATTAAGAGTAAACCTTAATGTAAAGTATGGACTTTGGGTGATGATGTGTCAATATAGGCTCATCAACTGTAACAAATGTATCACTCTAGTGGGTCATCTTGATCATGGGGGATGCTATGCAGGTGTCCAGGCAGGGAATATAAGGGAAATCTCTATACCTTCTGCTCAATATTGCCATGAACTTAAAATTGCTCTAAAAAATAAAGTCTATTAAGAAAAGAAAAAAAGCCCTGTCCTAAGAGAGTTCCAGATATAGGCTGAACACAAATGTGGCAGGGAACTGATAAGGACGTCATAAGGAGATCCTTATTACTCAATGTGTGGAGTGTAGACCTGGGAACTTGCTAGAAATGAAGAAACTCAGACTCCATCCCAGCCACTAAATCAAAATCTGCACTTAAGCAACATGCCTGGGCCAGACTTGGTGGCTCATGCCTGTGATTCTAGCACTTTTGGAGGCCAAGGCAGGAGGATTGTTTGAGGCCAGGAGTTCATGACCAGCCCAGGAAACATAGCAGGACCCCATCTCTACAAATTTTTTTTTTTTAAATTGGCCAGGAGTGGTGGTATAGGCCTGTATTCCCAACTACTCAGGAGGCTGAGGCAAGAGGATCCCTTGAGCCCAAGAGTTTGAGGTTGAGGTGAGCTATGATCATGCCACTACACTCTAGCTTGGGCAACATAGTGAGGCCCTGTGTCAATAAACAAACAAATAAACAAAGTCCCCAGGTATAATGAATGTTACAGTTTGAGAAGCATTGCTGTGGATGGATGATTTTTGAAGTTTCCAAGCCTAGAATGTTGTGTGTGGAGGGGAATGAAACTGGAAAAGGAGACCTGGATTAAATCAGATGAATCTTGAATTCAGTGCTAAGGAGTAAAGACATTTTTAGGCACAAGGGTAGGGAATCTTCAATTCATTTTTCTAGCAAAGGAATGTGCCATGATCAAGTTCTAAATTATAGTATTTTCCATTTGTGTGTATCAGTGGGACTATGTCATTGGCAAAAGAATTATTTGCATAGTCTTAAACAGTTTCCAAGACTTTATTTATCTTTCAGATAAACTGCTTGTGATTGTCTGGAAAGCCTGACGGCAGGAGGCTCTGTTTCTCAAGGATACAGATATTGATTTGACTTTCAAAGTCATTCCACTGATGGCTCCCACTATTGTTCATGGCTGAAAAATGCATTCCTATCTGGAAGAACCCACATCAAACTGCCAACAGTGTGTACCTCTGAAAGCTGGGAATGCGAAAGGCAAAGAAGGGAAAATCATTTACTTTTCTTATGCACCTTTGCATCATTTGGCTTATTATAACAAGTACATATGATACTCATACCCACCACTACCATAACCACTTAAAAACAAAAGCCCCAAACCTGTAAGATACTGATTAGGGAAAAGGAAGTACCCACTCCAATCCTGTGACTTTTGGATTGACATTTCTCCATCACCAGCAACCCAAATTATTATTAGCGATTCTCCTGGAAGATTCATATTTCCACTGCTTAATGGTGTGCAGCGGCTGTGTACTTAGAATGACTAGAAGAAAAATGAGGGAAGAAAGACTGCTTGTCAGATATGACAAATTCCTGCAATAAATGCCTTTTCCTGCCATCCCCTATACTGGTTTGGGGTTTGCTCCATGGGACATATGTAGGAAAAGGCATGTCTGCTTTGCTGCATGCTCCAGAAGGTTGAGTCTCCTAAGCATACTAATAATATTCAACCCTGGGGAAAAGAAGCCTAAAAATACTACTGCAACACATTTTACATCTTGCAAAGTATTTTAACGTATATTATCTCAATTGTTCTAGCAATTTACAGTATATATTTAAAGGCAGATGTTACTATTAGCATTAGCCTTACTGTTTTGTAGATTAAGACCAGGGATCCCAGGGAATTTAATTAAGAGGAGGAATGTGGGGACTTTTTTTTTTTTTTTACAACACTATTCACTCTGGAGTAAATCATACTCAAAAATATTCAGGTGTGAAACAAACAAAAAATGATGTAACAACTTATTTAACTACAAAACAATCCCATGGTAGGAAGTATAAGAATAATTGCTGCTATTAAGCACATGCACACGTCAGGCACTGCACAGGCATTTTTGCTAATTGTTAGCTACAAGGGAGACATTATTACCCTTACTTTTGAGTCAAGAAAGTGAGGTTCAGAGTGGTTCAGCATTGTGTCCCTGGTTACAATCTGCAATGCTGGATTCAAATCCTGCTTTAACTTCCAAGGCCATGCTTTGTCCCCTAAAACACAGCTTCTCACCATGAATTTTCTCACTGCTAGAAGGATCTGGCATTGCAGGAGGAAGCATCTGTCCCAAGTGCTATCACATCCCCATCCAGGCTTCAGTGAGATTGAACTATTTCCACCCTCCATTGTCTGAAATTTCACCCTTTGAACAGAACTGTCAGATATGTTTCTCTTGTCAAGTCACAAACAGCTGGTGTTGAATTCATTTCTTTCTAAACCACAAAACAGGTTCCCGAAGTGGAATTCAAAGCAAGTCTTGAGGTTACACTGCATTGATTTATTTTTTCTCCTAATAACCATCCATCCCACCTACTCACAGAACTCCTTGGCTGCATCAATATTCATTATGTTATGTTATTTAAAGAAAAAATATTAGAGCAGAAACAATTTATGATGTCTTGCCCGATACCTAACAAAGATGGATGAGACAAAGGCCGATACATTAGGGCTGGCAGGCAAATGTTTAACTGCTCTTGGCTTCTCTCCTTGGAGTCTCCAATCTGTAAATGGCAAAGGATGCTCAGCGTCTGTGTGATACATTCTGAGAGTGAGTCAGCAAAGGAAATCTGTGCTGGGTGAATACAGTTTCTGAACTCTGCCAGCATTGATCAATGCTGCCCCTGAAAATCCATTACTAAAGAAACAAGAACTGAAGGAAAGACCCTCTTACCTTCTAAGGGCTCCCCCACCACAAAATAACCCTTAAAGTACAGCCTAGAGGATTGGTGAACTGCCAGAATTTTATATATTTATTTTTAATGGCTTGTTTTCGTTTGTTTTCTTTTAGAGATAGCATCTCGCTATGTTGCCCAAGCTGGAGGGCAGTGGCTATTTCATGGTGTTTGTGAATTTTAGGTAGGAGATCTAGAAAACCCAAAAAGTCAACCCAAACAGCTCACAAGAGCAAGCATTATTCCACTGTAGGTGGGAAGTCAAGCATCACAGTGTGGTTACAGAGGGAAGGATCCCATGAAATCATCAAAATTAAGCAACAGTATTAGAAAAGACTTGGACTCAGGAAATAAAAGCTCTGAAAACCAAACAGGCTACCTGTAGTAGCAGAAAAAGGAGAGGTCGTGCTGGGCAGGATCCACCTTTGAACCTCGCCCAGCTGCTTTTCCAACTAAGTGCCAAATGGCATGTGGGTTCTTTTTGAGCCTTGGTTACTTGATTTGTACAGAGGGACTAATGCTTGTGTTGCCTGGCATGGAGTTCTTGTGAAAATCAAATGAGAAGCTGCATTTGAAAATCCTAAACAAATGTTACTCGCCATTAAACTTTAAAAAGGCACTCGTGTTCACACAGGACCAGGAGGGTAGAAGAGTCCCCTCCTCCGTACAGAGGGTGGATGTGGTCTTCGCTCTTGATCCTGCCTTTGGGTGGGTGCAGAGAGAGCACAGGCTGATGCTGAGATAGCAGGGGGAAGGCTCCAGAGGATTTGGTCTTTTTCAAAATTGTGCATCAGGATGAAAAATGTATTATATTAGCAGCGGGAGCCAGAATTTCTCCTGTGGAGGGAACTGTTTTTGTTTAACCCTTAACGAGCAGCAAGGAGGTTGGTGGGACCCTGATGACACAATTCAGCAGAAGTCGAGGCAACAGAAGAGAGAGCCAAACCTCTGCATGTGGGACACAAGTGGGAATTTGCAAGTGACAGGGAGATCTGAGAGAGGAGGGCTGGACTGCACGGAAATTGGCAAGGGTTACTATTTCAGGTATAGCCAAAGGATTTCCAAAGAGAAATAGCTAACAGTGCATTTTCAATTGTTTGTGTTGCTGTGACATAAATCTCTCTCTGTGGCCGTCGGTTTTCAGTAAATCATCCACTCTCATAAATGAGTGTGCTGAGACAGTCTAATGCGGTGAAAGCAGAAGCCTAAAGCCAGAGGTGACCTTGAGAATACGAGTCCCCGGGAATCCATGGGAGTCTTGGGGACTTCACCAGGGGACCCCAGCTGACCTCTGAGCCATCACTTACCCCTCTGTCCAGCTCAAGTCAACCCTCTGCTCTCTCAGGAAGACTCTGGAATGCATTGGACAAAATGAGGATGGCATAATTAGAGTGTTATGGACTGCATGTTTGTGTCCCCCCAAATTCATATGTTGGAGCCCTAACTCTCAATGCGATGGTGTTAGGAAGCCTCTGGGAGGCGATTAGGGTCAGATGAGGTCATGAGAGTAGAGCCCTCTTGATGGGATTAGTGTTCTTACAAGAGAAAGAGACAGCGCTCACACTCGGTGTGTGTGCACCGTGAAGGCCACCAAGGACATAACCAGGAAGAAGGCTCTCACCAGAGCCCCACCATACTGGCACCCTGACCTTGGACTTCTAGCTTCTAGAACTACGAGAAAGAAATGTCTGTTGTTTAAGCCACCCAGTTTCTGGTATTTGTTAAAGCAGCACAACCCGACTGAGTCACAGAGCCAGAAAAGAAGCGGACAGCAAACAAGGTTTAGCACAAGGCAGCTACGTGGTCACAGGTTGGGGCAGGAGCAGCGCTGGCTGCATCCTCAGCGGTCCTAGCAGTTATATCACTCCTGTTGGCCACAGGGACCACTTCAACCCTTCTCTACTCTCCTAAGACTCTAATCCCACCTCTCCATCTCACTCTAGCTGAGGCCGGGCCTCCATCAGCGCACCGGACTCTGCCCATCCTCCTGGCAAGCTTTAAATATTTGCCCTCTCTCCTCTCTCTTCATCCTCTTCCTCTACACTGGCTCCGCCTTTGGCATTTAAACACACACAGGTCCACCCCATGCCTCAGCTCCACCTTTTCTCTACCCTTTGCTCTATCCCTTCTCTTCACTTCCGGCCAAATTTCTAAGGACACATGTCCTCCCGCCCACATTGCTGCTCTCCAATCTTGGCCACTCCACTGAGACTGCTGCCACCAGTTTCACACAGCATCTCCCTGCGTTTTAAGGCATTACCTTACTCAAATTATTGATGAAATTGACAAAATCCACTACTCTCTTCTTGAAAACACTCTGTTCTCTTGGTCTCTACCACCTTGCAAGTCCCTGGATGTCTTCCTAACACAGTGGCTCCTTCACCTCAGGCTCCTTTACAAGATGAGCTTACTCTCTCCTTAAGATACTGATGCTTTCCCATGTCCTTCCCCCTGCTTGCTCTTCTCTTCCGAGTTGTCCTCCCTTTACTTGTTCTCTCTAGGCAATTTTATATAATCTCCTGTTTTCACCAGTATTTCCAAGGCTTTTGTGTTCCACTTCCTTTTGAGTATTTCCACTTGGATGTTCATCTGCACCTCAAACCTGCAAGAGTGAATTCCCTTCCCCTCATAACTAACTCCTCCTTCTAGGTTTCATTATCCTCTCTGCTTAATTGAGGCTAGAAATGTGCGTATCTTCCTCCACTCCTCATCCATTCTCCTCCTTCCCTCAAACTTGCAGTCACTAGGCCCTATTGATTCTACTTCCTCAACGTCTCTCTAATCCCTCATTTCCCTGCTTTCCTACTTCTACAGCCATAGTGTAATTCCACCACCATCCCACACTCGGATGATGATTCCAGCAACTTCTAAGATGGTCCCTGCTCCTCGTCTTAGACTTTCAGATTTATTCTCCATACCGGGGCCAGAATGATCCTTCCAAAACATAACTCTAATTATGTTACTCCCCTGCTTAAAATCTTCAGTGGCCTCATAAACTGCCCTAAGGATAAATTCTAGACTTCCACATGGCTCCAAAAGCCATGCAAGATCTGGTTCTTCCCACCCACTCCCTTCTCTTCCCATCAAACATGTTTTATTCCTTCCTGGATTCCATTATCAGGGTCGCAGTCTGCCTTATGACAGTTGTGCAGTTTGTATTTGTTGAATCAACATTTCCAAGTCTGATCACGAGAAACTCTTGATTAAATCCCTTCCTGCTCAGTCAGGCGAATAGACTGCAGGTGTATCAGTTTCCTAAGTCTGCTGTAATAAAATACCACAAACTGGGTGGCTTAAACTATGGAAATTTAGTCTCTCACAGTTTTGGAGGCCGCAAGTCCAAAACCAAGGTGTTGGCAAGTCAAGTTCCTTCTGGAGCCTCTGAGGGTGAATCCTTTCCATGCCTGTCTCCCAGCTTTCAGTGGCTGTCAGCAATTCTTTTTTCTTTTCTTTTTTTTTTTTTTTTTTTTTGTGAGACAGAGTCTTGTTCTCTTGCCCTGAGTAGAGTGCAGTGGCATCATCTTAGCTCACAGCAACCTCAGACTCTTGGGCTCAAGCAATCCTCTTGCCTCAGACTCCTGAGTAGCTGGGACTACAAGTGTACACTGTGATGCCCAGCTAATTCTTCTATTTTTAGTAGAGACAGCGTCTCAGGGTCTCACTCTCGCTCAGGCTGGTCTCAAACTCCTGAGCTCAATCAATCCTCCCACCTTGGCCTCCCAGAGTGCTAGCATGACAGGCGTGAGCCACTGTGCTCAGCCCTGTCAGCAATTCTTGGTCTTTCATAGCTTGTGGACACATCATCTTGATCTCTGACTCTGTCTCCAGAGAGCCTTCCTCCTGTATCTCTGTGCCTCAAATCTCTCTTTTAAGGACACCCATCATTGGGCTTCCCTTTTAAGGACGCCCACCCTAATCCAGGATAATCTCATCTCAAGATCCTTCCTTAATAATATCTGTGAAGACTCTTATTCCAAATCAGCTCACATTCAGAAGTCCTGGGTGGACATATCTTTTTGGGGGAATACCATTCAACCCACACTATAGGAGAGTTTGGGGGAAATGTTTTATGTCCAGCTACTGCTCCTAACAGCCATCATTCAATATTTCTTAATTTTAAAATCCTAAAAAATTTTTGTTAATTTTTCAGAAATTAAATCATATTTTTAAATTTTGTATTTGTTTTATTATTCATGAAGTTCCACATGTTTTCTTGTGTATTAACTATTTTATTCCTTCATCTGTGAATAATCTCTTCAAATGCTTGGTATTTCTATGGCATCTTAATGTCTTTCTTGTAAATACGTATAGGCTCTTTATATATTAAGGCTATTAGCACTTGTGGCAATTTTTTCCCCAAGGTTGTGGTTTATCTCTCTTTTCTATTTTATTTCTTCTAAATAAAATCTTAGAAGTAGATAACACCTCTTGAGTTTAGTTTTTCTGATATACGGCCAAGACTTATGCACATGGAACACCTAGGAGCAATATAGAACAATATACAATTCAGAGTTAAAAATGTGGTAACGGCTGGGCGCGGTGGCTCAAGCCTGTAATCCTAGCTCTCTGGGAGGCCGAGGTGGGTGGATCGTTTGAGCTCAGGAGTTCGAGACCAGCCTGAGCAAGAGCGAGACCCCATCTCTACTGTAAATAGAAAGAAATTAATTGGCCAACTAATATATATAGAAAAAAAAAAAATAGCCGGGCATGGTGGCACATGCCTGTAGTCCCAGCTACTTGGGAGGCTGAGGCAGCAGGATTGCTTGAGCCCAGGAGTTTGAGGTTGCTGTGAGCTAGGCTGATGCCACGGCACTCACTCTAGCCTGGGCAAGAAAGTGAGACTCTGTCTCAAAAAAAAAAAAAAAAAAAAATGTGGTAACAACTATGAAGACTAGAAAGTGCTGGAAAACATAAAAGAATCATGTTAATACTGCAGGGTGAGCTCAGAGGTCTCCTGATAGGCAGTAATCCATAAGTTAAATACTCCAAAAGCTTTGCATTGTTACTATAATATGTTTTTGAGTCAGTATATTTTAGGAGATTTAGTCTAGTATAAATAAATGGCCCTAAGTCTCTCATTTCTAAAACTGACAGTGAAATTATATGTCAAGCTTTGGAACATCAAAAATAAAATCTTACTCTAGAAATGCTATTTATGGCAATCTTGTAGATTGTCCTATTTTAAAAACTATTTTACCATATTGACCTAATGATTTGACTCTAGGAATTTATCTTATGGAAATTATTTGAATTGTTAGTAAATATTTTTCTACAAAAATACTGATCACAGCAATGTTTTTAATCAAGAAAATATAAAAATGACACTCCAATCATAGAATGATCGTTAAATAAACTAATCTCTTTTTGTGAAAAAAAAAATTATCAACATAGAAAAATGCTCACAGTATAGTGTTTATTAGAAAATAAAAGGAATTTGGCCATGTGTGGTGGGTCATGCCTGTAATCCTAGCACTCTGGAGGCCAAGGCAGGAGGATTGCTTGAGCTCAGGAGTTCAAAACCAGCCTGAGCAAGAGCGAGACTCCGTCTCTACTATAAATAGAAAGAAATTAGCCAAAACAACTAAAAATAGAAAAAAATAGCTGGGCATGGTGGTGCATGCCTGTAGTCCCAGCTACTCGGGAGGCTGAAGCAGTAGGATCACTTGAGCCCAGGAGTTTGAGGTTGCTGTGAGCTAGACTGACACCATGGCACTCTAGCCGGGGCAACACAGTGAGACTCCATCTGAAAGAAAGAAAGAAAGAAAGAAAGAAAGAAAGAAAGAAAGAAAGAAAGAAAGAAAGAAAGAAAGAAAGAAAGAAAGAAAGAAAGAAAGGAATTAAATATAATAGATGCCTTGTTATCTTAGTTTTGTTAAAACAAAATAAACATCTATATGCAGAGGCAAAAGGTTATACCCAAAATATTAATTACTTCTGGGTAGTGGTTTTAGAATTTATTTCTAAAGTTTTTATGCTATATATGCTGTATATGCTATGCAATATACAGTTTTTATGCTAACTGTATATTGCTTTTGTAAAGAAAAGAGTCACACAGAGTTATAGCTCTTTTAGAATTTATCTAGCAGATTTTCCAGTTGTCACTGGTAGACCACCCCCCCGAAAAAAAGTAAATAAAAATTTAAAAAGGAGAAAAGAGTGACAATTTATTTTTCAGTCTTTGCAAAATGAAGTGAGAAATTATTTAACATCTATTAAGTGATATGTGGAGTTAGTCTAGTCCTCTCCACTGAAGCAATCAATAGTGCTTGGCAAGACCTCAAACCACACATGCAGGAAAAATCTCATGAAACGTTGGTGAGTTTCTGCACTTCACAGCAGAAGAAAGAATTGTGTGGGTTTTGGTCTATTAGTTCACGGTAGAAAATGCTGTACTCCCTAGGGGATGTCTGGGCCAGAGAAAAAAGGTCTGTTCATATGCTTTGGGTGAAAAGCCACCACCAAAGCTAGTGGCCCTGCTTAGCTCCAACAATGGAAAAATGCTTTCTTTCGTCTGAAATGAAAGGCTTCCTGTGCGTTTCCCGGTAGTGGGCTCTGAAAGCCTGGGCTCAGGGAGTTGACACCACCCACAACACTAACCTTAAGAAATGCACACAGAGAAACTGAAGCTCCCTGTCAATTGAGAGTGTGTGGTGTTTCTCAGGCAAGATAGGTGGCGCACGCTCACCCAAGGTCAGCCAACCCCTTGAGGTGCTCTGTGATATGCACATTTATGACCTCTGACATTTATCATTTCTTTGTGTTGGGAACATTCAAAATCCTCTCTTCTAGCCACTTGAAAATTTACAATAAATTATTGTTAACCATACTCACCCTACAGAATTTATTCCTCCTATCTAGCTGAAACTTTGTATCCATTAACCAAACTCTCCCTAGCGTCCTTTGCCCTCTACCCTTCTACCCTCTAATACTCACAATTCTACTCTATACTTACAAATGAGCTCGACTTTTTAAGCTCCCATATATAATTGAGAACATGTGATAATTATTCTGTGCCTGGCTTATTTTACTGAACAAATATCCTCCAAGCTCATCCATGTTACCTCAAGTGACACAATTTTATTCTTTTTCCAAGGCTGAATAGTATTCCAATTATGTATATATACACATTTTCTTTATCCATTCATCCATTAATAAACCCTTAGGTTGATTCCATGCCTTTGCTATTGTGAATAGTGATGCAATAAATATGGGAGTGCAGATACCTTCTCAATATACGGATTTCCTTTCCTTTGGACCTAATAATGGGATTGCTGGATCTTATGGTAGTTCTACTTTTAGTTTTTTGAGGAACCTCATACTGTTTTTCTATAATGGCTATACTAATTTACATTCCCACCAACAGTGTATAAGTTCCTTTTTCTCCTCATTCTTGCCAGCACTTGTTATTTTTTGTCTTTTTGACAATAGCCATTCTAACTGGAGTGGGATATCTCGTTGTTTTGATTTGCATTTCCCTGATCATTAGTGATGTTGAACATTTTTTCATATGTCTGCTGTTCATTTGTATGTCTTCTTTTGTGAAATGTCTTTTCAGATTCTTTGTCCATTTTTAAATCAGATTATTTGGTTTTTTGCTGTTGCATTGTTTGAGTTCCTTGTATATTCTGGATATTGGTCCCTTGTTGGATGAATAGTTTGCAAATACTTTCTCCCATTCTATGGGTTGTCTCTTTACTCTTTTAATTGCTTCCTTTGGTGTGCAAAAGCTTTCTGATTTGATGTAATCCCATTTGTTCATTTTTGTTTTTGTTGCCTGTGCTTTTGAAATTTTACCCATAAAATCTTTACCCAGAACAATGTCTGAAAGCATTTCTCCTGTGCTTTTTTTTTTCTAGTAGCTTTATAATTTCAGGCTGTTACTCATTTCTTTGGAAATCCAGAGCCCTATGCATGAAGCTTGTCTTAATGTCTTTCTCATTTTCATGCTTAACTTTCAAATTCCTGGAGACTACTTTAAATGCAACCATTATTTGGAAGACTTCTTTAATTCAGCCACACTTCTAGAGCCTATCCACAAGTCATTGTTCCAGAGCCTGAGAACAAAAAGACAAATAAATATACTATCCAGGGAAAGGACATTATACTTATTGACATATATGAATCTTTGTCACATGCCTGATTTGCTGTTATGCAATTTACACATTAATAGCTCATTTGGTCCCTATAACAATCCCATTAAGTATTATTTTCCACATGTTATGGATGAAGGGGAAAAAGACCGCCAAAGATTAAGTTACTGCTCAAAGTTAAGCAGATAACAGTTGAGAAAGCAGTGTTAAGAACCAGGTCTGACTTCTGTGTGTGACCTCAGACTAGGAAGCAAGTCAGTCTGGCAGAGAGCTGCAAAGGGCAGGCTACCCCAGACTTTTAGGAGTTTTAGGAGTTTACTAAACTGAGAAACAGGAGAAAGGAGGGTCAAAGGGAATAAACAAGATTTTTTTTAAGAAAATGCTGTCACAACCACCATGTATCTCTCATTGCCCAACCTCTATATTTGGCATTTATTTTAACAAAGTGCTGGAGGATAGAGCAAAAATGGAATCTGCAGCCTCTTGGAGCACACAGGCTAGCAGAGGAGTGTGTCATCGTTTGAATAAACAAAAAACTATTTTAAAAATTAACTGTTGCAAGTGGTTGTAAGAGCTTAACATCTGGTGTTTAACTTAGGTGGCTATGATAGGCAGAATTATGTCCAAATATGTCCACATTCTAATCCCCCAAGCCTATGAATATGTTATATTACACAGTGAGGGGGAATTGAGCTTGTAGATGGAATTAGGGATGCAAATCTGCTGACTTTAAAATAAGGAAATGACCCTGGATTATCTGGAGGGAAGGGGCAATGTAATCACAAGGGTCCTTAAATGGGGAAGAATCAGGAGTTGGAGACGGGAATGAGACCACAGAAGCAGAAGTCAGATTGGAGTGATATGATTGCTGGTTTTGAAGATGCAAGGTCACAAGCCAAGGAATGCCAGAAGCCTGTACGAACTGGAGAAGGCAAGAACACAGATCCCCGTTAGAGCCTCCAAAACGGAAAGCAGCCCTAATGACACCTTGATTTTAGCCTGGTGAGACTGGTTCAGGCCTCTGATCTCCAGTACATAATAAATGTGTGTTGTTTTAAGCCACTAATTTGGGGTAATTTGTTAGAGCAGCCATAGATCACTGACACAATGGGAGGTCATGGAAATCTCCCTCAGGCAGTGGCTCTTGAACTGAGATATAAAGGAATCTTAGAAGCCACCTGGGGGAGGAGTGGAGGAAGGAGTCCAACTGACTTGGCAGGTAAGGATGGAGCGGCTGGAGGAGGTGTGGTGTCAGAGGAGGTGGGTGAGCTCCGCAGGTGTTCAAGCTGGAAGAACTAGGTAGCCACTTAGTGTACTGGCTTTTCTAAAAGCAATGGGAAAACACTTAAGGGCTTAAGTCTGAGGATGGCATCAACAAAATTTTGCTTAAAATACAATTGTTCACTTCAGATTAGTTCCCTTCCTCCCTCCACCTGATTTATCTAACACAATACTCAGAAATGCAAATTAACATTAACCAGAGACAACAAAAAAGGCAAACAGACTGGGAAGATACCACATGATAAATTCTAAAATCAACTACAAATTATTTGCATATTGTCCCCAGACATTCTCTCTTCCCATATAAATGAGTAATTAATAGTTGACACCAATACCAAGAAAAGCGTGTTTGATACTTTGCTTCAAATGGTTGAGATGAGTGACTACAGTAACAAGATTTGCTTTCATCCTAAAATCTAAGTGAAATGTGGAATAACAGGTCAGGAGTTTTCTGTTGACCCTCAAGTGTGGTGTGACATCTAGTGGCCAAAGTTACCAATTTCATTTCTTCCTGCTTGGCTAGATTTAGACAAAACTAGAGATACAATATTACCTTGAAGCCAATAAACACTGAGCAACTACTGTGTGTAAAATGTTAAGCAAAGGACTGAAGGAGAATTCAAAGATGAAAAATGTGCTGCCTCTGTTCCTTTTGGAACAGACTTGCAGACTCAGCAGAGGATGGAAAGAAAGACAAGTATTTAGATATTCTAATATTGGGCGGATGGTCGTTGGACTTGCTATGACTATCTCCACCTTCTAGTGGGTGTTTGGCAACCAGATGGAAATGAGGGAATCCTGGGCTGGAGACGTAGATTCGGGATTCATCAGTGAGCCGGTTACTGCTGAGACTTGAGTGTGGACAATGCACAGGATCACAGCACTGGGACTGGTACAGGGTAATTGCTCAATAAATATTCACTAATATTCAAAAACATTCAATCGAAAGTGTCAAATGCTGTGATAGCAAATGGAGGAACCCCAGAAGAATCTCAAGTACTACTGGATGGAAATTCTTGGGTGTGACAAAATGATGAAGAGTTAAATGACAGATGCTAACACGTACTCATTTTATAAGTACCACATGATAACCAATAGTGCAACCGGAACACAATTATTCATTTTATTATGGCTGAAATATAAGCTTTGGGTATTTCTAACATTCTACATTGAGTGCCTTTGAGAAAATAGTTTATCTTCTTTGAGATGCTTGCCCACTTGGTTTAAGAATATAAACACCACCTTTCAGAAATTCTGTGCAGATTAACTGAGATAACGTGTGACGAAGAGATTTTTTTAAGCCATAAACTACTATATTCATATAACGTATCTGTGTTACGTGGGCAGCCATTGGGCATAGTGTACAAAGAAAATGCTTAAATTCCTCAAATCATAACTCAGAACTGAGGCTAGCTATAAGGCTGCACAGGAAGTCCACCCTGGTCAAATGTATCAACTTACCAAAAATGGCTTTAATTCTTGTCTGTTTTAGTTGCAGGTAATTATAAATATTTCTTGCTGAATTTTACATACATTTTCGTGTGTTCAGCATTTCCAATGGAAAATTTTCAGTTTGTTAATTTTTTAAAATTCATCATTATGTTAATTTCTGATTTACCAATATTTGGGCAAGTTTTATGTGTGTTTTGGGTCTTAATCATTTCAGTTTTGGGTTCTTCTCACAATGGTATGTTTATAGCTATTGTTTTTCAAATTTGAGTTACCACTCTTTGAGTTTATTATAATCTTTTCCTTCATGCTTCTTTGAATACTTTTACTGATTCATTAAAATCTTTGTGCAAAAAATGACCAGACTGTACTATTTTATGTCTTCTTGTTTGAAACCAAATTTCACCACTTTATAAGTAATGAGATTGTTTTAGCAAATTCCGATTTTTTTCTCAATAATTTTGAATTTAACTATAACTTAATTAAAAATTAGGCTGGGCGCGGTGGCTCACACCTGTAATCCTAGCTCTCTGGGAGGCCGAGGCAGGAGGATTGCTCGAGGTCAGGAGTTCGAAACCAGCCTGAGCAAGACCCCGTCTCTACTAAAAATAGAAAGAAATTAATTGACCAACTAAAAATATATATACAAAAACTTAGCCGGGCATGGTGGTGCATGCCTGCAGTCCCAGCTACTAGGGAGGCTGAGGCAGTAGGATCGCTTGAGCCCAGGAGATTGAGGTTGCTGTGAGTTAGGCTGATGCCAAGGCACTCACTCTAGCCTGGGCAACAAAGTGAGCTCTGTCTCAAAATAAATAAATAAATAAAATTTTTAAAAAATTAAATTAAAAATTAATTTCATTTAAAATTCTGATTTCTTGGCCGGGCGCGGTGGCTCAAGCCTGTAATCCTAGCTCTCTGGGAGGCCGAGGTGGGCGAATTGTTTGAGCTCAGGAGTTCGAGACCAGCCTGAGCAAGAGCGAGACCCCATCTCTACTATAAATAGAAAGAAATTAATTGGCCAACTAAAATATATATAGAAA